>VMBQ01001953.1:29349-153798 GCA_007657795.1 Dreissena rostriformis
GTAGTAGTAGTAGTAGTAGTAGTAGTAGTAGTAGTAGTAGTAGTAGTAGTAGTAGTAGTAGTAGTAGTAGTAATAGTAGTAGTAGTAGTAGTAGTAGTAGTAGTAGTAGTTGTAGTCGTCGTAGAAGTAGAAGTAGTACTAGAGGTAGTATAAGTACAGTACAGAAATTGTCACCAGAAATATCGACATGAATACACAGATACCACCCTTACCAGTACATGACTGGAGAAGATTAATGTAATGAAACAACAAATTGTATATTTGGTGATAAGTGGCATAACCACGCCTAAAAGAATGTTATTTGTTAGGAAACGTAATTAAGAAAACATTTATAGCATGTCAGCTTTTCAGTAGCACCAATATACGTGACGTCATTTAGTCTCTACGATTTTTGTTCTCAATTAAAGTTACGTTACGTCATTTGCAAAATATCTATGAATGAAAACGACGTCATATGTTTGTACTATTCAATGACGTCACTGAATAGTGAACTTTGTTCTAAGAAGGGCGGAGTATTGAAAAATTTAGTTCAGGTCCAAAAGCTTGAACCAAATCAATCAGAATTGTGTTAGAATCGAAATAATAATTTTCTATGATGGTGTGTTGTCCAATAACCCACAGTAAGGAGTATAGATGCGTGTTATCAAATCACTCGTGCTTCGCACTCGTGATTTAATTCCTACGCATCTATACCATGATAGAAAACTATTATTTCTTAAATAACACACATGCTCACGTGAGGACGGATGGCTGAGTGGTTTTGGCGCTTGGCTTTTAGTCCATGGGTCANTAGCTCTTTAGTTCTGATGTTAATATTTATAAATTTAAAGCATTTAATGACAAACTTCAAAATATGCCAAAATCTGTGAACAAGTCCCTTTAAGGTATTTGCAGTATTGACTAGTGTATTTGCAATGTTTCGTAAGGTATTTGAAGTTTTTCGTAAGGTATTTGCAATGTTTCCTAAGGTATTTGTAATGTTTCTATAGGAGTTGCATTACATTTATTTATTTATTTATTTATTTATTTATTTATTTATTTATTTATTTATTTATTTTAAAAATCTTTCATTTAATTACATTTTGTATGAGAAGAGAAACATAAGGGTGCCATGAAAAAGGTCATTAAACGATTTTGGACATGGTAACCACACATATTTTATTAAGAAATAATTACCGAGCTGAACTACTATCATCTTGATCTTTCGTTAAGTTTCGTTTGAAGTGTCTTACGGAAAGCTCATTGACCCTGATTAAACCAAACGTTCTATGTACAATGTATTGGTAAACGCTTTCATATTTTGTCTGTCACACGGTTGGCCGAACAATATTTCACTATTTTTTTATAGTTATATAATGTTTACAACTACCTCCAATATACGCAATTACACACACATACACGCGCATGCATACATGTGCAGAAACACACGTCTACATTAACACACACGATAATGATTGCAGTTATTATTCAACTTTCGGAAATTTTTCATAAGAGACAAGCTTTGTAGATCGTCTTTATTTGCGAGGTTCAGAGTTACTTCGCTTATTTGATTTTAATTACATTTGTTTGCACTTCACGTATAATTTCCATTTCTAATTCATAATCTAAATAATCTCGTGTTGTATACGATAATTTCCGAGTGTAAAAACATAAAACTATGAATAAAGCATGTAAAATGTAAATGGATTTTATTTATAAACATATATCATGATAGTATTGATATTTTAATATACCTGATCCCGCATTTACATGGAACAAAGTATTCATATATACATGTAGTCGCTGTATTAGTTCACACAGTAGAATTCATAATAGTTCTTTCATGCATGCATGAACACCTACGTTTACAGTGGTTTGATCGTGCATGCACGTTTGCAAGCATCTCGCGATTCGAACCTGTTGCCGTTGCCATCACAACCGCCGTATACAAACTTCTTGCAGACGCCATTGTCGTAGTACCAGCTGGGAACCACCGCGTCGCAGGGACCGCTTACTGAGGGCAGATTACAAACTATGCACTTCTGCTCGCATTCTTCCCGCGTGTTGAATCTGTTCCGGTTCCCTCCGCAACCGCCATAGTCAAACTCCTTACACACGCCGTTCACGTGGTACCACATGTGAGCTAAAGCTTCGCAGGGTCCGCCATCTGGGTTCAGACCGCAGACTGGAACATATATTGAAGGACATTGATCATACATCGCAATTAAACACTCATCTATATGAGCAGTTTGCACTTGAGCATAATTTCAAACACTTCTCGGATTGACGGTAAAAATAACATCCAAACCTAACAATGTACATATTAGTTAAACAACAAAAGCTCAATTACCTTTCACGTTTGCCAGCACATTGGACGCAATGCAGACGCAAAGAAGAAAGATCGCTACTGTTACAGACATGGCGTCTCCAAACAATCTTTTATGAAAAACAAAATTTATATTACATCGAAACAAAGAAGCAAAGTAAACTAACGCAAAAGTGATTTCTTATTTTTATCAGTTTTTAGTATTGTAATACAACAATTTAAATTCATTAAATATTCAACAAGTCCAAAATAAATTTTATTATTACAATTGAATTGTACTCACGTAACTGAACAGTTGCATAACACAAATGTGCAGAAGTTAAAATTGAAATTTAATATAAAAAAACACAAAAGATAGTCTTAAAACTATATAATATATGATATTTTGTATTAAATATTGCACTTACCAATTGCAAAGAAGTGAAGCAGTAAATCAGAAACAGCAAATGCGTGCGTTATATAGCCGTATTTCACGAGTCCGTGTCAGTTCGTACCAGCCTAATCATCACTCTAGCATGTTTGCGGTTATTGACACATCCGTAACATGATGTACGTCGCGCGGATTAGAAAACAACTTTCTCCCACCGACCAATCAATGGCAAGAACATGTATTTAAAACATTGGTGTAACGTTGTGCAATTGTTCACGATGCAATCTTCGGCTTATATTTATTACATAAGCTCACATAAAACATGAGTTTTTATGCATGATGTTGTATAAATCACGTCCGATATGCCTGAGTGCAAGTAGCGGTGTAAAGGACAAACAAAATTAATGAAAAGAAATCGAGATGAATGTATACCTTTATTGTAAAATAGTGGAGGTGGTGGGGATGGCGGTATATAACATTATTATAACATAACTATTGGTTCTACCTTATGCAATTGCATACGTGAAAGTTAGCGTTTGCGGGCTGACATGTATGTCACTGTAATGCGAGGAGGCCCTCTTTTGTAGTAAAGCGCAACCATTTTCCCCTTAGTTTACTGTTCATAAACTTCAAACGTGCATATGACATTTCGTTATCATCAGCATGGCTTGTCTTTGGGATAAATGAAAAAGTAATCCTTCATAATGACACAGACATGTTTTTTTTTGTAATTTAGTGTTAATTGAAAAATGTGTATGACGATGGAAGAAAAAGCTATTTTGAGTTTCGAGTTTAATTAATAATTTAGTAGTATAGTTTCAGGGCGAAGTTGACACACAATCTGCGTTGTTGACTACGTAAATAAGATTGAAAGCTCTCTCTGAATTAGACCAGTTCACAAACAATTAAATTGATTCATGAGGAAATGTTATCAATTTTGCAACATACGTGCTTAATAAAAAGAGGTATGTTCTGGTTGTAACGATAACATTGTGCGTTTAAGATTTATTAATAAATGGGCATGCGGCTGTGTTGCCTATGAATTATGACGAAGGGATATCAAAACCTTTATCGTTTCGAAGGATGTTTTGGCGAAGCTGTCTCATATCACAATTGACCTAGATGTATTGAAATAATTATGCAGTGGGGAATATAATGCTGAACCGAATTGTGCATTTTTTGTTTCCTTTTAGAAAATGAATACTTACAACAATATTTATGTCCACCAATAATTGTTGCATACTATTGGGGATACATAATTTGAACCCGACTTCGGTATAGAACAATTAAGATCGATCACTGCTCGTTGTTTGATGTTTACAACACCTAAGTCTGTTGCATCAATTTGTTCATTTCCTCCTTAACATGATGATGATGATGATAATGATGATGATGATGATGATAATGATGATCATGTTGATGATGAGGATGATGATGATGATGATGATAATGATGATGATGTTGATGATGATGATGATGATGATGATGATGTTGATGATAATGATGATGATGTTGATGATAATGATGATGGTGTTGATGATGAGGATGATGATGTCGATGATGAGGATGATGATGATGATGATGATAATGATGATGATGGTGATGTTGAGGATGATGATGATAAAGATGATGATGATGATGATGATAATGATGATGATTATACTGATGATGATGTTGATGATGAGAATGAAGATGATGATGACGATAATGATGATGATGTTGGTGATGAGGGTGATAATGATGATGATGATAATTATGATGATGATTATGATGATAATGATGATGATGCTGATGATGAGGATGATGATGTCGATGATGATGATGATGATGGTGATGATGATGATGATGATGATGATGATGATGATGATGATGATGATGATGATGATGATGATGATGATGATGATGATGATGATGATGATGATGATGATGATGCTGCTGCTGCTGCTGCTGCTGCTGCTGCTGCTGCTGATGATGATGATGATGACGTCTAAAATCTTCGTTATGACCGCAAAATCGACTCATTCAAACACCATGATTGATGTAATAGATTTATTTAACATGAAATTCAATCCCTTAGTGCACAAACTTTGCAATTTATTTGAGAAAAACTACTGAAAACAAAGTAAACTCTACTTTTACAAATCCAGGAAGTTTATCCGAAAACTGTCACTGTCAACTGTGCCCTACTGTATTCATTGTTGTAAAAGCTGAGGTTAATTTAAACCATATAAAATCAAGATAAAATATGGAAAATGAAAGTGTCACGGACTTATTTGTATCGATTTAGATTATACTTCAAAATTAACTATTGTTAATGGCAAACAAATTGGTTGACAAAGTCCGCGAAACGGTAGTCACAACTTAAGGTCGTTTAACTCGGAAACGACGTCAGCTCCACAAGGGTCAAAGTCTCGTTCCCAGCCACATATCACAACGTATTAATATAGTCGCTGCATTAGTTAAGTTCACAGAGTCGGATTCATGCTGTTTCTACATGCATGTATCAACAACTACGGTCCTGCATGCGAGATGGCAAGCATCTAGCGACCCGAACCTGTTGCCGTTGCCATAACAACCGCCGTATACAAACTTCTTACAGACCCCGTTGTCGTAGTACCAGCTTGGACCATACGCGTCACAGGGCCCGGTTACTGCTGGCAGATTACAAACTATGCACTTCTGCTCGCATTCCTCCCGCGTATCGAAGTTATTCCGGTTCCCTCCGCAACCGCCGTAGATGAACTACCTGCACACGCCATTCACGTGGTACCATCTGGGGATTAAAGCTTTGCAGAGTCCGGTTTCCGGCTCCATTCGCAGACTGGAACATATATTTGAGGACATTGGTCAGGCATCGCAATTAAACAATCGTCTGTATGAGCAGTTTGGTCTTAGGCATAATTTCAAACTCTATTCGGATTGACGATAGACACTGCTTGCGCAAGTACAATCGTCGTATTTTACTTGACCTTATTTTATTCAAATCCCTACTATTGTCTAAATAATTTAACTTTTGATATATTCATTAGAGTCAAATTGTTCTAGAAAACAAAATGCTTAAAATCATATAAAATAAAAGCAGTGTTAATCAACCATCATCACGTGATGTGCATTAGCGGTAGGAACATGATATAGTCATTCATTGAACCAGTAATATCTATGCGCGAAGATTGGCATAAGTTGTGTCCATGTTCATACAACCTGCTATATATTTACGGAGTAACGGATACGATCATCATCAAGAATAATTTACAGTAACCACACAAATTATACTGGCGATAAGTTTTCGCTTTGTCCTCAAAAACATGAACATAAATCATGTTAGAAAAAACCTCATAACAACAATAACAAATTGCATCGTAACCAAGCAATTTACATGTTATTAAAAAAACAAAAGCTCAATTACCTTTCACGTTTACCATCACATTAGGCGCAATGCAGACACATAGAAGAAAAGTCGCTACGGTAACATATAGCAAAAGTGTTTTCTTTTTAAAATCTGTTTTTAAATAAAATGATGAACATTCTTCAGTGTTCACCAAGTCAAAATTTTATTTTTTCATTACAATTGAATTGTACGCGGCTTAACAGAAGCATAATATAAATTTGCAGTAGTTTAAATAATTTAAAATCTAATTAAAAACAGTTGATTCTTCGTAAAAACACATACTATATATAATAAAGTTTATTAATTATTGCACTTACAAATTCAAATAAGTTGTGAAGTAATTCAGTTACATCAAGTACGCTCGTTTTATAGCCCTATTTCACCCATCCGTGTCACTTCGTACCGACTAAAGTGTCACGGCTTTTATATTGACATCCGTAAGATGATGAACGACGCGCGGCGTAGTAAACAGCTTTCTCCCACCGAGCAATCAGTGGCAAGAACGTGTATTTAAAGTATTGCTGTGACGTCACTCAATTGTTACCGCTGCACCTTAAATTTAATATTGGGTTAGTGGCCTTCCAAGAATTTCCATGCTTTCTAAAAATTGTTTTTGTAGTTTTAATAGTGGAGTTTATGTGCAAAGTGGATATTAAAAA
The DNA here is from genome assembly GCA_007657795.1 of Dreissena rostriformis. Classification (NCBI taxonomy): domain Eukaryota; kingdom Metazoa; phylum Mollusca; class Bivalvia; order Myida; family Dreissenidae; genus Dreissena; species Dreissena rostriformis. Next base: position 36,072 of record VMBQ01001953.1, read on the forward strand.
ACATATGAGACTCACTTTACTAATAATGTTTACAATTATACAATCCTCTGCTTATACCTATTTCATACGCTTACATAAATGATAATAATTTATACGGGAATAGTATAGCTCAAGTCCGATATCATTGTGATTAGCGGTATAAAGGGAAAACACAATAAATTAAAATAAATCGAGTTTAATGTATTAGTAGTAGTAGAAGTAGAAGAAGTAGTAGTATTAGTAGTAGAAGCAGTAGTAGAAGCAGTAGTCGAAGTAGTAGTAGTAGTAGTAGTAGTAGTAGTAGTAGTAGTAGTAGTAGTAGTAGTAGTAATAGTAGTAGTAGTAGTAGTAGCATTAGTACTAGTAGTAGTAGTAGTAGTAGTAGTAGTAGTAGTAGTAGAAGAAGAAGAAGAAGAAGAAGAAGAAGAAGTAAAAGTAGTTTTGGTTGTTGGAGTAGTGGTTGTTGTTGTCACAGAAGTAGTTGCAAATAATGTTGTATTGTTTATTTTTTGTTTATGTCGTTTTACTTATTTTTTGGTGTTTGGTGTTTGTGTTTCTAAGCGTTTGCTGTATAATGTAAATGTTGTTGTTTATTATCTTGTTAAAGTTGGTTTGTTGTTTTGCGTGTTATTGTTGTAGGTGAAGTTTTTCGTTGTTATATTGTCCGTCTTTTTTATGAGTTATTTGCGTTTTGTTCATTATGCTATGCAGCATATTCTTGTGACTCGTGTTGTTGTTTTACTATAAACTATACATCATAATGTTTTTGCCTCAATTACCGTGTCATGTTAATTGCATTAAATTATTTTGTCGCCTTCATAAGTATAAAACGTGTAGTGGATGTAGGGTGGGGGCACATGGTATACAAAGTCCATACATGTTTAATATACATTTGTTGACGTTGACCAATATATTCACATGACCTGTACGAAGATAATAACAATCATTGTACAGACAAAACAAAACATGTTTTAATATGAAATACAAAATAAAATGAATATCGCGTTAATTTCACACACATATCAGAATACAATGATACGCAAATATTCTTTTAATTTATAACTACTTGCATCGAAGCGATTCTTTATTATGATTGGACATAACAGCTTTTGCATTGCTTTGTTGAAATTAATTATATATATTGAATAACTAAGCTATTGTCAATCATTGTTGAAATCCAGGGTTTCTCTAAGAAAATTAGGACTAGGATGGGGTGTCCTTTCCCCATGTTATTATACAATTTTGCATCGTAAGACCTTTATGGTGAAGCGTTGGGCCTTATTCAATATGTTTGAACTCTGTTTTACGTTTTCGACAAACCAACACAAAATAAGAACAATAAACACATGAGTTACTTCATTAATTTGTCACGAAATAAATACGTTCATTCTTTCAATTGTTTCATAAAACTCACGTGGTAACTGAAACAGATCGTCAAAGGACTATTCGTCTGTTGGTACGCATTTTAAACTCGAACATGACCTTACTGTACTGAAATCAATCCGTTTTCATCTACTGCAACAGCCTTTATTTGCATACTTTTAAATCATAATAAGCGTATTTTTCTCACAGAAAATTTAAAAGATTAAACAGCCGTTATTTTTTTTTTAAATGTGAGGCAATAAAACAATTCGTTTTCGTTAATCTTTTTTTTTTGTCTTTTGCATAATGGTTAAACCAACTTATATATAGTGCGTTTACTTATACATGTAGTTTAATATCTTTATCATATTATGCCCGTATTGCTATTTACATGTATAATTTAACGAATCTAAACTAAAATGTAGTATTATTTGTTTTATGTGTAAATACTAAAATACGTAATTTCATCATCATTTACTGTTTTGCAAATTCCGCATAGCTGGGGACAAATTCAGAACAAATGATAGCACTCAAATATTGACGTAACTCATACGTTTCAACTTAACGTTAAACTTTTGGAAATTCCATTAAAATAGAATATTTATTAAACGCAATGGATTATTTGTTGTTGTATATAAAACACTTACCATAACGCAAACCACAAAATAAACCACACCGATATAAACTAAAAACACAAGCAAACAATACCGCGCCATTATTTAAGGTACAACGACAACAATCGAGTGACGTCACAGCAATATTTAAAATACATGTTCTTGCCACTGATTTCTCGGTGGGAGAAAGCTTTGTTATAACTGCGCTTCGTACATCATGTTACGGATGTCAAAATAACCGCAATTAGGCTGAAGTGATGCTCTAGCTGGTTCGAAGTGACACGGACGCGTAAATAGGGTTATATAACGCTCGCATTTGCTGTGGTTGATTTACTACAACGCTCATCTGAATCGGTAAGTGCTATATTTGATAAACCATGTGTATTATGTATGTTTTAAATATTTAACTAAACTTTTTTTTGCGTCTGTTAAATCACGTAAATATCAGTCAATTGTAATTTGTGTCACGTTCTGAGAAAACCGGGCAAAATGCATGTGCGTTAAGTGTCATCCCAGATTAGCCTGTGCAGTCCGCACAGGCTAATCCAAGACGACACTTTCCGCCTAAACTAGATTTTCGCTAGGAAGAGACATCATTTAAACAAAAAATTCCATAAAAGCGGAAATTGTCGTCCCTGATTAGCCTGTGCGGACTGCACAGGCTAATCTGGGATTACAATTTAGGCACAAGCATTTTGCCCAGTTTTCTAAGAACACGCCACAAATGTGTATGTTTTAAATACTAAGCTGAACTTTTTTGCGTCTGTTAAATCACGTGAACAAAACAGTCAATTATAATTTTACAAAATGGAATTAGTAAACATAAACTTAATTTGAATCGTGTCATTAAACTATGAAAACTATACTGAAAAACTGTTTAAGCTTGCTATAGTTTACAGTGCTTCTTTGTGTAGATGTAATAGAGATTTTGTTTTAAAATTTAGACTTTTGGAGACACCATGTCTGCAACAGTGGCGGCATTTTTTGTGTGCGTCTGCATTGCGTCCAATGTGATGGCAGGTCCGCAAGGTAATTTTGAATTGTTTTTGTTTTATATTTATGAAGTTTTGATACGATGTAAGGTGTTATTGTTGAAAATCGGACATTATTCCTGTGACTATTCTGTGGAAAAATAATCAATTATCGCCAATAGTATAGTATCCCACTGGAAGCGTTCCTTACATCTCCTCCAAATACACAGAGTACTGGTTCTTGTCCCGGGAAACAGACTCGAGAGCGTTTCAATAAGCCTAAGGCTTTTGATGCAATCGAGCTAAAATAAATAGGTTTAAAATAAAAATAGTATTTGTTGTGTTGTTGTTGATGTTGTTTCTTTTTTTATGGTGGTGGTTTTATATTGGTTTACTGCTTTGATAAGATGCACGTTCAATATAGATTGACACAGAGTACGCCAATGTCTGACTTAGCGCATAGATAAGACTGGTTAAATTAATGGCTCTATCAGATTCCTACCGCTAGTTTAGATCACATGTTGCTATTTGAATCAAACGTTGCTGATATTTTATATATCGCAGTTAATCAACTTGTTCCATTTAAAAGGTATCGTGTCGATTGATGTTTGCTCTCATTAACAACCCGATGTATTAATTTCTATGTATGACAAAGTCATTCGGGAAATATGTGTTATTACATGTACGTATTGTTATTTGTTTATACAAACGTATAAACTGAGCACACAACACATATTCACTATTCCTCTCTCTGTTTCATTCTGCAGGCATGGGCGATATTGCTGGCTGCAATTGTATATATAGTATTTCTTATACTTGTGATCCCGGATATGAGGAAAGAGGCATGTGCGAAAGGCAGTGCGGTTTTGGGCTTTGCCCAATTCGTTGCTGCAGAATATAGGATAACAACTAAAAACAGGTTCAATGCAGGTAATACGATCACATCTTATGACACTTCTACATTCTTATTTTATCAGAAGCGATGCGAGAAAGCGCATTAAGCCAATACGATTTAACTGCATATTTCGATGTTTAATAAAACGACTTATTTAGCCTGTATAGCCTACGTTTATGTTTGTTGCATGTGCATTGTAGATATCCATACTTTATTATGCTTAATACATATTCTAAAACGACTCTTACAATTCCAAACATGACATGACAACAAGAATTACTATCCATAAAGTCCGACCCCTTAATTGAAACTGTTTCTGTAAGCGATTGTAATTTAGCATGCATTTCAATGGATAAATGTAAGTAAAGCGTACACATTAAAAGTCGGCTGTATGTCGTCAGAATAAAGAAATGAAAAAATACAATCATAATTTAAATATGTTCGTAAAACACGTATTACTTGAAAAGCTCCATATTGTTTTGATTGTATTTACAGCAAATGCCTATTAAATGTACACAAATGTAATTTGTTATTTTAACCAATTATTTGTCCTTTAGTTAATAAAATTTGCCTTTTTTTCAGATCAACGTTCCTAGAGGACGGAATTGACTCTCATTCGATTTCGATAATGAATTATTTTATTGTTTGAAATAAATATAAAAAAAACTAATGAAACGCAGTAGATGAACTTTCGTCCGCTATACTTTTATTTAAGGAAACTGGCCAATTGCATATTCAACCCAAGACAATGTATACAATACGACATTTTATATAAATTCATGATACAAGATTGGGTCCCCGCCCGGGAACGGTCAATGCAAAGTATTTGGAGGTTAAAGCAGTGAAAGAGATCCAAAACCTCACACTTAGCCAATACTTATTAAGAAAAGGTGTAAGTTAAATAAACAGTCACCTCATAGCATCGGAATTCAAATTTAAAGCAATGAAAGAAAATATACAATCGATTCAGTTCATAATTAATTACCCAAAGCTTAATATAAAAGATAACAACATAATAAGAACGTTTTGAGGTATGAAACAAACACAGTGTAAGTATCATCTTTACGAGATTTCAAGAATTTAGCATCATATAGTTTACAATCCAGATGATCATGATGCATATCAGGAAGAAGAAGTATAGGGTGTTAAATGCTTCATTACGTAACTAGGCTGCATAATACACATACTCGATATAATCAACATACGTTGTTAATAACCCACCGTTGCGCGCCATATTGGAAAGATAGGCATTGTAATCGTGTCCCCAGCTTAATATGATTATAATGGAAATACGTATATGCTTCTTCTTCTTCTTCTTCTTCAAAGTCTTGACGATCCTAGTGGATCAACCGAGTTGTAGCACCCGTCAGGCTTTTTAGTTATCAGTAAATTCCCAGCACTATTCTCAGAACAAACACTCATTGAAATTGTATTGAGCGGACGCGCGGATGCAACACCTTTCGACAACTCGAAAATTTTAAAGCGTTTCGTATGCAATGTAAAAAATAGACGCCGGCATTGAAAATCAATTTTGTGAAGTCTCTGGCATTCTACTTTGGAAAGTTTGTGCTTTTTGTAAAGAACAGTACAATCAATGAGAGCAGTTACTTTCTGATCTTGTGTGTACGATTGCCACAGACATGGGAAGGATTTTTCGATCTCACTCTCTATGTCACGGAGGATAGGATCTCGTACCGCAGACAAGCCCGAACATTCGAGGACCATGTGTTGAAGTGTCTCAGGAGACTTGTAGCACACTCTGCATGTGTCATCTACCTTGTTTTTACTAAAGGATGCCCGGTCACTCTGCAAAATGTACTTGCCACACATAAACTTGAGTTTGAGTACTTGCCGGTTCGCATCGTATGTAGAGACCGCCTGTTGTTGTAGAAGAGGGTGTGGTTTTCTTGGCTTAACCATGTTCATGTTAAGATTTTGCAAAGTTTTCATTGTTTTTGATTCAGCAATTGTCTGTTGTAACCATATATTGTCTATTGTTCTGTTAACTGTTCTCTTCCAGTGTTCCTTCTCTGTTGGAGACTCTAGCAAATCTTCTGGATCGCCAAGTTCATACAGCCAGAATAACTTACGGATGTCTACAAACCAACTAGCGCTCTTGTTGCTCTTTACAGTCAACTGTCTAACAGCTATACGACGTTCCACTGCACTTTCACTTTGTAGACACACATTGTTATACATGATTAAAGCTCTTTTGTGTATTTGGATTTTTACTGGAAGGAGACCACTTATTGAGTAGATTGCAATGTCAGGTGTACTACTAGGTAACACAAGTAGTTGCTTTAGTATTCGTTTTTGAAAAATTTCGAGCTTATCAATTTGTGTCTTTTTAGGTAAAATAATTTCTAGTCCATATAACAGAATGGGAATGATATGCATTTTCAAAATATGTAGAATTGATGGGACGTCCAAACCACCAGCACCATAGAAACCTGACGACATAAAGCTGTATACTGTTCTTCGTGCTTTTTGAATATTGTTATCAACATTTTGTTCCGCTGTAGAGCTGATAGTATGAGAACGTTTCAAACCTAGATGAGTACAAGTATCAGTGTTTGTAATTTTATTTCCATATATTTCAAAATCTTCTTCAACTATTTCTTTTCTAGAACTTGTAACCACTTTGAGAGCCTCGGTCTTTTTAGGCTGTAAAATATATCTTTCGTAGTTGGCANTTACAGAGTCGCAACAAATACACGGACATGGGAAAGGTTTCCATGGAAAACATGCTAAATCATTTACTTTTTTAGAGTAAGAAATTAAGGAAAAAAATGCCAAATGTCGCTGAAAAATAACAACAAAACGCTCCTTCTGCAATGAAGTCCAAAATTTTCTGGGGAGGACAATAAGAGTCAAACATTTCCTCACATTTACATACCCATTCCCTCGCATTCATAGGCTTCTTAATGTAAAGCCTTGACACTCCAATTTAATAGATTATAATCAAAAGTATATTTACAGTTGGCGATGTTTATTGAAAATATTTATTTTTCTAAAAAAAATCAAGCTAACATTCGAGGATAAACATTGCCAAAATGTGTCTAAAATGCAACACCAAATTACACCTTTTGCAAAGAAATTTCCAAAATGTTCTAGGGGAGGACCCCATACTCCCGCCAGCAATAGAGTTGAACACCCTCGCACACCGATGCAACTACGGATCCATTCTCCCTGGCAATAAGACTTCTTGGTTTTTAAGCATTGACACTTACAATCAGCAAATAAATTATGGTCGAAAGCGTAAGTATATTTGCTGTTGACAATGTTTAATAAAATATTTCCTTGTATCGGTCTTTTTCAAGCAAGAAATTGATGAATAAAATTGCCAAAGCGTGGCTGAAAGATAACACCAAAACGCACCATCTGCAATTTTTTTCCAAAATTTTCTAGGGGGAGACCCCCCCCCCCCCAAAAAAAAAAAAATCCCGCACCTACCCCCACTCGCAGCTTCGCTGCTCGTTCGTGCGTATAGCTGAAATAGCCTCAGGAACGCCCCTGACAGGCATTGTTATCGTGTCCCCAGCAATATGATTATAATGGAAATACGTATATGCGACAAACAGCGCATCCGAGTAGGTCTTTTTTTATAATATGAATACAATGCCCTTAATATATCGTATATTCACTGATAAATGGTGCTGGTGTCTTTCCAGTACAAAGATTCTGTTTGCAAGACCTGGAGTGGTATTACATATTAGTTTAAGCGTGTTTTAAAGGCCTGTTGTGATACTTTCTACAATATTATGACTTATTATTGACGCTTGCATGGTATACCAACATGACAGTTCATGTTTATACAACAACACACTTCAAATGCGACTTGTTTTTGTTTGTGTTTTTTTTTCCATGGAAAGAAGAATCACCAACTCAGTACCATGATTATAAAGAACCATTCGGTCTTACATGGTTCTTTATACTCATGTTACTGAGTTGGTGATTCTTCTTTCCATGGAAAAAACACAAACAAAAACAATTTAAGTCTATACTAATTACAAAATCATCACCATCATCATCCTCATTCGCATTGTCATCAAATTCATTCCAATCATCATCTTCGTCACCAACGCCACCGCCATCATTTTCCTCATCATCATCACCATGAGTGAGACAAAATAATTCTAAACAAGGCAGACTTATACTTTTTTAAAGTGGTAATAATAAGTTTGATATACAACTTCGCATTGTTATACATGTAAATGTATTAAGAAACGTTAAAAATATTTACTTATTAACTTCAGCTGGTATCTATATTTAAGTCGTTTAATGTTAGTTACCATTAAACATGCGTACAAAACCATTTCATTCCACGTAGCAGTCTTGGTTAAAATCCTTAGAAATTGTTTGATTCAATTTTGACGTCCCGTAATTGAAACTTTCACTTGTCATGCTGAATCCTGAGAAAGAGGAAATACGTGAATGACCTATAAATATTGTCGCGTAATGGGGAATTTCAGTCTCTAGTAATGAAACAAGAAACTTGCATCAAATTGCTTTTGACATTATTAAATCAGTCGGATGGAGCTTCAGCTTTGAGAACGTTCACAGCGAATGGTAGTCGGAGTAAAACGAGGATTTGAACAGTGTTTATAGAACATGAAACAAGCCGACGTTATAATAACACAATCAACACGCCTGTTTTCGAATTAGTGATTTAACCACATTACAAAAAACGTTATGTAAATATTCATGAAGGCCTACGTACTCAAATATATTTACACTTGTCAAACACTACCTGCGGAACATATTATGCCACTAGTGCACAATAACATTGGAGACGCTTGAACAATGTTTTGAGTGTTATTATACTCCTAACCAATAAGCAGGTGCCAAATCCATAACACTATTTTCCGCTCTCATTTAAGATTATCATGCCAATTGTCGCGTTTTATGTGTGTATTAATCCCGCAAACTCTGAAAACAACTTTTTTTTATAGGTGTGGAATATCTCATATGTCAATAACATTTGAAAAAACTACGCGATTCATATTTTTTTCAGAAAATCAATAAACAATTAGTATTTATTAAAAAAAAAACACATTATTTATTAAAAAATATACTGACTTTGGACATATGAATAATACTTGCAGAAATAATCGATGGAGAAAACTAATACCAATTTGGGCCGCTTATATCATTTTTTTGCATGTTCATAAATAAACATTTTCCAAATGTCGTCATTGATAGGGATTAGTAGGATGAATCTTAAAGTAACAGAATATTTTAATTTGAGTAAAGTGACCTAAAACTTATCGTCAGAATTCACTAATGGCCCTTCGTTTTTTAACGATGGCATGGAAATGCAAACTTGTAATAAGATCATTGTCAGTGAACAAACATCAACAGAGGTACAAATTCCAGTTTCTATTGATCTCATAAAAATTGAAAACCAATTAAAAGATGTGAAAGGGTTTATTTAAAAAAGCTTGATAGACATAGATAAAGAGAATGCTCAGCCACAACACAGTCAGATAAAGACCTAACATTGAAAGCTAAACAGATTTGTAAAACAATTACTATCCGATATGATAAAAGTTTAAATGAAAGTGCTATATTCCATCTTGTGCATGTTTATTGTGTCGATATGAACATTAAATGGTGAGGAATATGACACACGTTCACTCAGATTATATGTACCAAGCATTGGAAAGGAACAGCCAATCATTGCTAATGGTGGGCGTCAAGGATTTCCAAGTTTAAAAGAAACACTTGATGTAGGTCTATAATGCAAAATAATAAGCTTTGTTAAGTATTGATGTTATTTGTTCGGAAAAAAGACAGGACAATTATTAAAATGACAATAGGAAATAAATAAAGTGCATACACATATTGAGAATAATTTAACATCATTTTAAATGATTGAATTGTTATTGGTTTTTAAACGTCTTTCAGACAAAAATGAAACTAGAGTTTTTACGAATGGGTAAATGAAATACTGGGAATGTGGCATAACAAATAGAGCGGCTTGATATTGAGCTTTATAATGAAGGGCAACTAGGGAATCGCAGTCCATAGGCCATTATCAAACCATGTTGGTTTATTTTACAACTAATTTCGGCATAAGACATGTTGAGGAAAACTACAATTAACGGTAAACGAATTTGTTCTAAAGAAGATCTGAGTAACACATACTCACAATGCATCTTGTCTAACATTTTATTAAAATTCATAACTAAAAATTGTATAATTACAAATTATTTTGTTCATTGTGTCATTCATATAAATAGTGATGCAAAACTGTAAATATCATACACAATGCATTACCATGTTCAAAGTAAAATACTTACATACTTAACATATCAATTATATAGCTTTACTTGAACACAATATTAATATGACACAATATCATTATTAGAACATAACAATGTATAAACTGGCATAATGAAACTTAAAAAAAAACAATTAAGAATTTCTTTAATCTTAAACATGTGTTTAATATATACTTAAAACGGCGTAATGGCTTATCAGACACATGACTGTATGACCATGTTGAAATCGCGTTTCACTTTATAATTTTGTGTTGTTGTTCCAATTTTAAACACTAAACTGCACTTTTCGCTTTCAAAAGTACCCGGTAGTCGGTGCAAAGCGTAAAGAACATGTCAAATATGTAAATGTAAATTATAGAAAATGTATTTGTATTGAACAAACTGTAATTCTAAGTATCGATTTCTCACTTCATTTTTTTATATAAAAGTGAACGTAAAATTCAGAATATAAGTTGCATTCGGCAGAATTACAATAAGGTTTATCTGCTACCGCTACAGAGGAAGTTAAATTCCACTTTATTATATTTGTTATCAGTCAGACAAATTAATATTTGATATTTCCATTAAGGTAATAGACAGAAAAATCGATCGTTTTCACGCAAAACACTATTCGGTCTTTACAATATCTACAACTATAATGTTGTTTTTGCAACAGTATATGCCTATTTATAATTGTTCGATATGTTTAGCTTAGGTCTGCCAAATTCTAGTTTTCAGCACGTAGCCCGTTATCTCATTTTCGTACTCGTTTGTTTAATAACGGAATTTGTCACCTTCATGTTCGCAAAAGAGATTAAGCCATTTTTCATCGTATGTTTTCATTGAAAAGATTCCAGGATAGGCTACTGATAAATGCTTTTGTTTGATGCCGATTATTCGTCTATTCTATCGTATCGTGTTCGTTCATTGACATATTGTATATGTGTGTTAATATGTTTTTTAATTTTATTGTAAGAAAATTAAATCGAATTTTAAATCAAAATTCCTTAAGGATCTTTTTTTTATATTTCTACAAGATGTGAACGTTTTTATGATGTATATAATCATTGAACACTTTTAGAATTCGTACTGCTTAACGCTTAACTGTGTACGAAAGTGAGACGTAAAACAACTATTATGTCTATCTGTATATTGAATGTTTTTTTATTTGGCTAAACCCTTGCCCTCACACTAATCCTTGTATGGTATAATAAAAGCCGAAGATTACACAAATTACGTTGATTCTCGAGTTGAATTATTACTTTTGGTTTCGTAATACATACACCCGGGTTATGTCCATGTCGGTCCTAACGTCGATCGCATTGCTTAAATATACGACTGATGTAATACCTTTTCCCTAATTACGTTGAAGCAAAAGTGATGATCGAGCAGTTTGTTTTATGCATTATACGGAACAGTTAGTATATGTATGTTTTTATAATATGTATTTGATAACGGAAATTAATGAATAAGTCATTGGTTTATATCGGTTTTATTCGGCAGTGACCAGGGTGATGGTGTGTTTTCCTTTTTATTGTGTTGTGAATCGTGACTGGTTATATTGATTCAAGCACTCTTAAAATATATTTGAACCGCTCTCTAGGAAAACCAGGCTTAATGCATGTGCTCTAAGTGTCGTCCCAGACTAGCCTGTGCATTCCGCGGACTGTACCGATGAATCTTGAACGACACTTAACGCACAAGCATCTATTAAAAGAATCGCAATAGTTAGTAATATACATTTTCAAAGCCATTCCAGTTGTCAAAGAAATTTACACATATGATCAACTTTGTAAAGAGCGCTTTTCATTTAAACTGTCTAGTATATTTAACTTCATAAATACTTTGCTTGGAAACCGCTATTTGACGTAGTTATAAAAAGATGAGAACATATTGTTAATATGAGAGGCAGATAAGTACATATCTACTATAATGTAATAACATCAGTTGCGTCTCGGTGACAGCAGTGTATTATACCTTAAGATGGTTGCATTACGTCTTTGCTTTAGATGATAGTTTCAGTGAATGTTGTTGTTTTTTTTCACAAAGTTACACTTCCAGTGTTACTTTAAATAAGAAATAATGATAATATAAAGAACGTCCATATAATATATTCACCTAATACATAATGAGAACAGTCAATCAGATGCTAGTATTATAATTTATTTAGTTAAAAAGAGTTTTGACTTAAATACATAATACTATTAAAGCCCCTTTAACTCTCAAAATCAACGAAATTGTCGTAAAATATTTCGTACAATAAAGTTAACATATTAACAATCATTGTTCCTTATAGCAATAGCCAAAATCTCAACGCTAGATGTTGTCTGGTTACATAGATTTAACAAGATATAAAATTGTCTTTTTTATTTTGTTTTGTGGCACAATATATTCCATTTGAATTTCCCGCATTCAACACGACACACGAACACTAAATTGGTACATGATCATGTTTTGAATATATTGTACCACACAAAAATAAAAAAGAGCATTATGTATCTTGTTAAATATATGTTACCAAAGTACATCTAGCGTTTAAATTTTGGCTTTTGCTATAAGGAACTTTGATTGTTCATGTGTTAACTTTATTTTTATTTTTTAACATTTTACGAATTATTTGTTGATTTTGAGCATTATAGGGGCTGTAAACATTAACATTTTATTACACGACAATAACAAGAGGGCCAAAGCCGATAGTTCGTTCACCTGCGAACCTACGTTACTAAAGTAATCCAAGCAGCGGTTGTGATTTTAGTATGACACACGCGTCTTTTGATCGAAACGATTTTCGCATACAGCCGAGATATCATTTTAACAATATTTGGAGCAAATTTCATGCATATACGACAGAAAATGTCTCATTTTAAGTGTTCACAAGGTTTCCCTTTAGCCATATAAAGAAACCCACCCATCCCTTTCGGCCATGTTTTTCAACGGACAAAAATCAATTTCAAACTCGGAAAAAACATCAGAACAAATGTACTGAGCAAGAGTACCAAATATGAGAGACAAAATGTTACTTTGAAAGTTTTCATAAAGTTTCACAATAGCCATACATGGAAAACCGCCCCGCACTCTTCCGACAATATTTTTCAACGGACTTGAAATATGCTCGAACTCGGTTGAAATATCGTAAGAACACATGTGCTGACCTATTTCATAACGATTGGACAAAAACAATGTGACTTAAAGAGATTTTACAAGATTTCACTATAGTCACATAAGGTAAACTGTCCCGCCGACCCTTTTGGTCACGTTTTTCAACGGACTGGAATCATTCTCCAACTCACACATTTTATCTTTCCTTTGCATTATTTAATAATTCCTTTGCTTTTTTGAAATGTCACATTCTTTAATTAAATTAAATTGTTGTATGCTGCTTAAATTGTGAAACAATTCAAGTCCAGAAAAATTATCAAGTACAATAAAAGTTGTGCAACCCTATTGGCTTTAATTAAGATTATGTTTCAGCAGTTTTATTATTCCGTATTTTAATCAAAACAGGTTTGAGTCGTGTAACTTTCTTTATATCTGGTAACGCGTCATAATCAAATTGCAAAAGTCAATGTTTTTGACAAACAACGCACAGTTGTTTCAGGTGCATTGGTTTGTCTCGGCATTTTTGGACTTAACATGCAAGGATATGATAAATGTTTGGTCATTAATAGACAAGTAGGGTGTCACCAGATGTGAAATAATGAACGATGACAAAATATAAACGTTCATTTTGTAATAATAGTTGGTATTGTATCGAAAAATGTGTGTACAACATGGAAATTCGTACAACTTGTTCAACCTATCTTCATATTTTGAAGTTCGTTTATGAAACTTACTCAACTTTGAAACCACAAGTTTACACCGACGTGTTCGTTATAAGATATTATATATTCGGAAAATCATCAGTTTCTCGAAAATATTTACAATTGTATTATCAATGTCAGAAACAAACAGCATACGCGTACAACAAGGGAACATTTGATTTCCATTTTTTGCAGAAGATTGCAAACAGATAATGTCTCTCCCATGTTTGTAGTGCCTTACTGCCTTGTATGGTTTATCGATTATTGCAAGATCAAAAGCGTTGCTACATTTGCAAAACTTCATAAATAGAAAACCATAAGCAGATATTTCGCAGTAATTGTACAACTTAATTAATTTGAAACATGTGATGTTAAGAAGATTAATTTCCCTCCCTTGACGATTAAACCGGTAAATAAAATATCTCACAGTTTTACTGTAAACTATCAACAACAGAGAACAAGATCGTCGTGACGTAGTGGATATGGTGTCCGCCTAGCGATCGGGTGGTCATGGGTTCGAACCCCACTGGGAGCGTTCCTTTGATCTCCCCCAAAGACACCAAGTACTGGTTCTAGTCCCAGGAAACGGACTCGAGAGCGTTTATATAAGCCAATGGCTTTCGATGCAATCGAGCAAAAATAAATAGGTTTAAACTAACAACACAGAACGTGTTTAGACAATTATTCAGAGAGTCTAGTTTTTATAACATACGTATATGATATATTGGTTGAATATTCGTTATTGACCGCATATACATATTGGTTGATTATTCGTTATTGACCGCATATACATATTGGTTGAATATTCGTTATTGACCGCATAGACCTTAAATCAATTTTAGGCCATTATGTTTTTAGGATAGATATCAATTAATGTAATAAATGTATGTTTATGAATGTTTATGTGTTTATAGTTGTCTTCTATGGCGTAAGTTAAAAACACATGAAGATGTAAGTAAAAATTAAAAATAAAATATGCGATGGACCCCTTTTTGGAAAATTCTTTGCAGAAAGCCAGTATAAATCATTTTTGCTATTTATTGTATTGCATCTGATTATGATGCTATGAGGTTACTGTTTATTTACACTTTAAATTCTTGGATATCTGCTCTCTGGGTCTTGAAGAGTGCTTAAATTTGTCGAAGATGTTATTAAGTTTAACTGAACACAATAGTATTGATACATATGCTAAGTTGTGGATGACATATTTAGCTTAAGGTTGTTCCATCCTCCATATCGAAATGTGTTTTTTTCTGGAAAAGCTTAAAAGAAAGAAAGAATTCGTATTATTTTACTCGAATTTGCAGTTGATATAGTTTGTTATAATATCATTCTTGTAAAAGTCATAGTCCTGATTGAAAATATTCTCGTAATCTTTTTTCTTTTCTTTTTTGATTGCACACTGGCTTTCTTCTTATGCTTTCTCTACGCCAGGAGTGTTTTTTTGTGTGTAAATTTCTTGGAAATTAAAACTTGCATATGCTGATTAAACCATGTCAAGATGAACAAAAATATGCATGACTTTCAACCTAATATAAACTATTAAGTAGGAGGTATGCCAAACCTCTCTATACAGTCGACATATTTGAAATAAATATTTATAATGTCCACCAACCAAACTCGCATGCTTCAGGAAATGTGTATTGAACCAGGGTCGTCTGGGTGATAATCGCGTCTATAATAAAACAATTATTAGATATACAAGTATTATGTATTCATCAGTATGTTTTCAGAAACGTTTGACTTAAGAAAAGCCAACATTCTAAGAACCAATGATTAACTTAAAATATATGCCGGCTACCAATATGATGATGCAATTGATTCCCTGATAAAGAACCTTCAAATGAAAAAAAGGTTTACCAAATATCGGTATTGTAAAGAATATTACTTTTGAAAATGGGCAAACAATCATACATATATTATGTCAAAACAAGTTCTTAATAAAGCATGCTGTTTATACTCATTAGTGAACAGTGTCTCTGCCGAATACATAACCATAATAAACTGTTTTGCCTTGAATATCCATGAAAGCAATATCAACAAAATTGAAATTAAGTTATATCCCAAATATCTTTGCAAACGAGCCCGGTTTTTGCATTTCACATTTGAAAGGCCTAAAAATAACGATACAGTATAATACTGCGCTCGCCGTCTTAGAACAATTGTTCGTTACATGCAAATAATGATTTCAATTGTTTCACAAATTAGAAACATAGCTTATGTCCCAACATTCGTGCGAACGGATAATATATAATATATCAGTCGATTCCGTAACTGACATTTATATTTATGTTGTGTTTTCTCTAAAAAGGGACGATTTCAATTATTTCACAAACTAGAAACATAGTTCATATGTCCTAACATTCGTGCGTAGAGATCATAAATAATGTTTCAGTCTATTCAGTAAATGACAGCTTAATTCAGTTTGTGTTTTGTATTATTTGGGACATAGTTTCATTAGTTCTCGGAGAAGCAGAGAGATGCAGTTTGAATTGAATAATGTGCAAATAAGACTTTGTAACATGGTCGGACGTGTTACATCAAATATTGCAATGCAGTAAACAATATGTGTTGTCTTGTGCTACAGTTTTAAATATAAACAACTATTTTGAAGTGAATCAATTTTTGGCATTTACAATCAAGGTTATCCCAGTGTTGTGCGCGTATGTTGCATATTATTATTATTTTGTCGCTGTGGCCAGTAAAATATCAGCTTGACGAGCACGAGATAAATTGTATTAAAGCAGAAGTAGCTATATATTTGGACCACTAACTAATTCCCATACAGTCTAGTCCGACGCTTAACTAAATAACAAGACACTGTCAAAAAACTAGATTTTAACGCATTTTAAAGCATTTAGGTTTATATCAGTTTATGGAGATCAAACGTGCACACTTATGTGTACATCATAATGCCCACTGTGCGTTCTGTCTCCTAATGCCGTTTATACATCGGTTCCATCCTTGGGTTGACAATTAGTTGTATCGCCCTTTATTGGGTGTGATATGAATATAATGTATATAATGTACCATATATTTTGTTTTTATGAACATTAATATAATTGAGTCTTGAAAATGACAGATACAATGATTTATCAAATCTGAAAGCTTCTTGTCACATTATATCACATTCGAAAATACAGCAACTAAAACTGTTGTGGCAGCAGGACATAATTATACTAGGCACAAGGTGCTACACGTTTGGTCAGTGACCATTTGTGTCGTGTTCTGAGAAAACTGGACATAATGCTTGTGCGTAAATTGTCATCCCAGATTAGCCTTTGCAGTCCGCACAGGCTAATCAGAGACGACAATTAGCGCCTTTTTGAAATTTTTCGTTTAAATGATGTCTATTCTTAGCGAAAATCCAATTTAGGCGGAAAGTGTCGTCCCTGATTAGCCTGTGCGGACTTCACATGCTAATCTGGGACGACACTTTACGCACATGCATTATGCCCAGTTTTCTCAGAACGCAACTTATTTCCCAAACAACACGGCATAACATTACAAGAGTCTTTTATAAAGAAAAATACTTGGAAAGTGTGTTGTTTTTAAACACAACAAATTACAAGCATTAGCACAGGCACCGATAATTAAAATATGAACGAGCAATTGAACACATATTTAATCTCACGGGTCTTATTAATGTTCTTTATTACCGGTGTCTGTAAAGTAATGTGTGTTGGTAAAAGCCAACACACATTAAAGTCAGTTGATGTTTGCCAAATCCCATTAATATAATGCTTTTTTCACCGAGTAGCCCGTTATCGTATTATCATGCACTTGTTTGTTTAATGATTAAATGTGTCACCTTCGCATTCACAAGAGAGGTCTAAAACATTAAGCATCGTATATTTCGTTTGAGAGAATTTCGAGGAACAGCTCCTGATTTCTGATAAATATCATTCGTCTGCACTATTTAGCCCGTTTTTGTTTATGCAGGCATTAAATGTTTGGTGCTGGCGTACACCCTTACCTCCACACTATTCCATTATCGTAAAATACTTTCTGAAAATATTAATATGAATTGCAGATTTGTAAATATGTCATATAGGCACAATTTGTGGTTCTTCAACAAACGAGTTTCATTGAAGTGAACACAGTTTGATACATGTTACAATTAAAACACAAAAACAATAATTAAGAATTATCATTCATATTCATGTGTAAGTTAAAGTTTTAGAAAATGAAAATTTCACTTTAAAATCCTTAATACTCGCTTTTATATTTGATGTATTTGTTTCATTCAATTTACATCGATTTTTATTGTGGACTTATGCGAAGCATTGCCGATGTTAATAATACACATTATGCTGGAAATCAATATAATTAATTTGCTGAACTGTGAAGCATGACGATAATCCTCGTAATGCATTTCATAAACCAATTACGTTTAACATATCATCGTGAATCATAAACACGGTAATTTAAATTTAAAATATGATACACATACTAAACATTTTGTTTGACGTTTATAAAATATGATTATCACACTCGTGTTTATATTTGTGTCAATTGTCCTACTCACACGGATTGTCAATCATTATTCCAATTGATACGTTACTCACACCAAAAGCAACAAAGATTATGATAATGAAACAATATTTCGTTTTCAATTTCCTTGTATTAAAGATATACATACATAAGTGATGGTAATACAATGCAGTCTACATGTACATTATGGGCTAACAAGAATTGTTGCACATGTTATTTTCATCAACTTCGTAATGCCTGTTGCTTTTTCAATTTGCTCTGGGTTTCCCCGACGACCCACAATACATAGGCCATCACCAACAACACTGTTGTTACGATGCTAAACAGGCTGATAAACACCGAACACTGGGCCCTCCTCTCTCCCCGTTTTCGGTCCCCGTTCCTAATATGTCTGGTGGCGGACAGAGCCAGATATATGGCAACGGCACCGAGAGGAATGTTAAAGCAGAGGCAAACAAGGCAAGCTAAAGAAAGGTTAGTGTCTGGCACATTAGCTTCGCCACATAACCGCATTTGACCACCTGGTTGAATTCGGTTTCTCTTAATACACTCAAAATACACTGTAGGACTGGCAGAGTCATTTTCTAATGAATGTCTGGAAAACAAAATCGTTTTGTGCCTTAGTTCTGACTCATGATTCAGAGGTGATGTTACAGCTTTTTCCATGTGTGTATGGGTCTACTGGAGGGAATGGAGGCGTTGAGGATCGTGGTGGAGATTTTCTGAAAAGAAATACACGACAATATAAAACGAGCATCTTTCTGGGAAAACGGGGTTTCATGCATGTGCGGTAAGTGTCCGCACAGGCTTATCAGGGACGACACTTTCTCCTTAAACAGGATTTTCAATACGAACAGACTTCCTGTGCACAAAAAAATTAATGCAATTGGAAAGTGTCGTTCCTGATTATCCGGTGAGGACTGAACAGGCTAATATGAGACGACATTTTACGCTAAGCGTTAACCACAGTTTTCCCAGATCGCGGATCATATTATAACTCCATTAATGTACAGCAAAACAAAAGCTCATCGGATAAAAGCTGCATGGCTCTCACTTATCTACATGAACGAAGATTGATTGGAAATAATAATGTATTGTGTGATAATGAAGGGCTACACAAGTGCAAGAATGTTTGATTGCACAAAACCGTATTTATTGTGTTTTGCTCACTAAATTGTTTTTTCAATGTATGTTTAAAATAGTGTAGATTAGAGCTCTGTCATAAACGTAATTTCAACCTCGAAAACACTGTGTCATAATTATGGCAACCTTGCCCACTGCTCAATTCATGGGGACATAGCTAAGGAATAAATGCATGACTAATTAAAATATGTGTCATGCCGATGTAATACTTCACGTTTCAAATTACCGTGTTGAAAATGGAGACGATGTTCGCTCCAAAAACTTATACCATGATATATGGCAACCATGCATAAGTTCAATGCCCCCATTACTTTCTGTCAAGTCCGTCTAAACTTCATGTTGATGACTTGTTTCAACTTTCAATTTAATCCCTTGAGATATGAATTAGTAATTCCCAAACAAACAACAGTTGACGTCATGTCAAAGTATAAACTCATGCAACAGAATACAAGAGCACAACTGAAAGGTGTGCCTTGCATATGTTACTTAGTTGTGATTCATGTTTCAAATGTATCGCTTGGAAATTGTGGCAATGCTTTGCTCGGAAAACTCAGTACATGTTTGGCTTATGCCAGAACAATGTCTAAGGTCAAGGGCACACAATGCAGGATAGATTAGCACATTTTACATCAGAGTTATATCATGTACATCAACGCTTCATTGTGTTTACATGTTTCAAATTTCAATAGACCTATGCTGGATTGGACTATAAACCCCCTCTTTATTCTCGCTAATATACATGTTATATGTGTCCCTTTCAACTATGGTTTACCATGGTATGTTTGTGTAACTTTTGCCCATACGGTCATGTTATGCATGAACTGCGCCTAAAATAAATAAAAAAAAGCTTTATAATATTAATTGCTTAAAAATTAGAAAGAAGATGGTTATACGAATTTATATTATTGTATGCAAACAAACCGAC
This sequence comes from Dreissena rostriformis, assembly GCA_007657795.1. Classification (NCBI taxonomy): domain Eukaryota; kingdom Metazoa; phylum Mollusca; class Bivalvia; order Myida; family Dreissenidae; genus Dreissena; species Dreissena rostriformis. The sequence goes on from VMBQ01001953.1 coordinate 56,518, forward strand.
AAATTGACCAACAGAGTGATTCAAATATAACCAATTCAAATATAACAAACATCATAAGGCGAACATAGCATGTTATTACCTTCATGACTTTTAGTAAAGGCTTGTTACCAATTGTCTGTTACAAACGGCCACCGGACAAACTTTGCGACATTTCGCAAACTTAAGTACCTTTTTTCTGGAAGATTTGCTTCTTTGAGATAAAGTATGCGATAGAAGTCTTATTTTTGATTAATAATTGGTTTTTGCTTGAAAATTTTTTTTTTTTTCACTATGAAGTTTATGAGCAAAGTTGGTCCTCCATGGGTTTTTTAGAAAATCCCATGGGTTTTTTTCTTTGTCCCATGGGTTTTTTTCCCGTGGGAGTATTTTTCTGCCATAATCGCAGATGGGAGAAAAAATCCCATTGGATTTTGGTCATTTTTAAAAACGTGTTTCCTTTGCGAATTCAAGCATTTAAACGTTATTCAAGGACTGTTTAATCATTTAATGCAAAAAATCTTATATTTGTGAGTAATAAAAATCCCATTTTTGAAATGTGAGAACACAATCCCATGGGATTTTCTTATTTCGAGAGATTTACTCTTTGTACTTTCAGAAACATTTTATTTCATCAAGTGATGAACAATCTACGCGATTTTAATGCGTTTAATCGTGTTTGAAAAAATCCCATGGGATTTTTTCTCCCATGGGTTTTTTCTCCCATGGGAATTTTACTCCCATGGTCTTTTTTCTAATGGGATTTTGTTCATAATTTCTAAAGAAGTATAGAAGTTTCTTATAGCGAAAACAATAATGTGATGTCGTCAGCAGGAACCCGTACAAATTACATACATGCGGTCGACGTTATTTTTAGCTATGCGTGTCTGATTTAGGCGTGCCGTTATAAAAATGAATTTTTGTTTTACAATTATATGATCAAAAGCCGATTGAAAGCTCGAGATGAAGGCATATATTCTAAGAAGAAAATGCCCCCGAACTCTGATCGACAATGAACTCTTATCATTTTAAAGTTGGTTGGATGCAACCTTTGCTTTCCTGAAAAAGACATCTACCGGTACTCGAAATTGCGTAATTGAAATTGTTCTTAAGTCGTTTGAGAGTTTCTTCGGAATAAATCGTCAAACGTTCGTGAAAGTTATGTCTCCAATAGAAGGATCGTTATTTAATTCAGGTAAGATCTTTGACTAAACTTGACTTTTATTAATTTGGTGAATAATTGTCTTATTTAACGAACAACTAAAGAGAAAGTGTTAACCCGGAAGCAAAATACTTTGCTATAAAAACTATTGTTGGTTACATATATGCAATTGCGGGAATGTTTAAATTGTAAATATGTCTCCAGAAAGATCTGCAAGCAGGTTCCAATATGTAATCCCCCAAGATCATGATAAAATTTGTATTGAAGACCTTAACTTGATTGACCAACTTAATTTTCAAGCAGACCACACATAATTATTTATTACAATATTTCAAGTGATGTATTAGGACTACAGTAAATGAAAATGTATTGCCTGTAAATAAAGTAAACAAAATTAGTATTGTATTTCATGCGCTCCTGCATTCTAATAATGTGAAAATACAGAGCTCTAGTGGGGGATTAAACCCGTGACCTCCAGAGTGGTAGTCAGACACTCTAACCGCGTCGCTAAAGAGCTAGCCCAACAGCAAGGCTGTTGGAAGTGACCTTAAATCACTACTCTCCTCCCCCTCTTTATGTTTCAAGGCCCAGACACGCCTGCTACATCGAATCTTGCATCCGCAAGGCCCTCCCAGAAACCATTGTACACGTTCAGACCCATTTCCTTGTTGATGCTAATAAACCAGACTAATTGATTTGTAAAATGAGTGAAAACTCTTAAGTTGAAACACACTGTTTGTTGAAGAGTGCTGACCTGTTAGCATCAATGTCAAGATCATGTTACCCGTGAATAATTCAAGGACCTGGATTCAATATCGACCGACAATGGTATCTGTATGATGAAATTGAACAGTTGAACTCAATAGACAAGCTACCTGTCGCCTAGATAAAAAACATCTAAAACTGTCTATGTAATGCAGAAGTTACCGAAACATGTGTTCTGCCTTTATGTCTGTTTAAGGTTGTTAATCATGATTGTGGTAAGCATAAAGACAGCACTTTTTGGAAATTGCATGATCATGTTTGTCTGAGAATCTTTATCATTTGTCCGGATTATGGAGCTATATTATAGTGTTTACCATAAAAACTGTTCATTTGTAGCTTATCTATTTTTTGAAAAAAATATATGAGCTTTTGTCATCACCTGAGCGTCGGCGTCTGCGTCCGGTTAAGTTTTGTGTTTAGGTCCACTTTTCTCATAAAGTATCAAAGCTATTGCATTCCAAACTTGGTTAACTTACCTGTTGACCCAGACATCTGTGACGCATGCGAGCATCAAAGGACACAATTTGCAACGTATTTGGCAGTACAGGCCCACTTGATGTATTGTTATAAAAAAACAACAAAAGTACGGTAGATTGTATTTTTATACTTAACAGTCTAATAAAAAAATTACCAAATTTAGGGCAAAAACTATACTGCGCCTTCATTGATTATGCTAAATGCTTTGATAGCATAAACCGCACACTATTATGGCAAAAAATGATAGCGCAACAAATAAGTACCAAGCTAGTATCCGCGTTGCGAGGTATGTACTCGTCTGTGAAGGCAGCTGTTAAAATAAAATCACAAATATCCGATCATATACCATCCTACACAGGAGTAAAACAAGGAGACCCGTTTTCTAGCATACTTTTTTAAATGTTAGTCAATCATATTGCAGAGAACATAAATTCAAACCTCGAAGGAGTTATAACGATGAACGACATTAAGTTTTTCTTGTTACCATACGCAGATGATCAAGTTTTATTTACGACATCACCAACATCATTACAATCAATGTTGAAATACATTGAAAATTACTGCATAGCGTCTCAACTTAAAATAAATACATCTAAAACAAAAGTCCTGATCTTTGAAAAAAGTAATCGACATACAAATTAAAACTTTTACCTTTACGGAGAATTACTAGAAATAGTGAAATCCTTTAAATACTTAGGTATAACACTATTTAAGAATGGTATTTGGTATAACAGCCCAAACACCAGCAGAACGCGGAAATAGAGCTCTACATAGACTTTTCGCTATTATAAATCAATACGAATTTTCGACATGCAAACAACTAAACCTATTTGACAAACTAGACACACCGGCCCTACACTATTCAGCAGAAGTGTGTGGATTTGAGAAGGGAAAAGAAATCGAGAAAATACATACAAAACTTCTTCGAAAAATCTAAAAAATAAACAAATCAACAAATCTAGCCGGCATGTATGAAGAATTAGGACGATACCCGCTATTAATAACACGCAAATTACATATATTCTGATATTGGTTTAAAATACTTACATCGAGTGATAACAGTACCACAATCAAAGCGCTGAAGGCACTGAATTTGTTTGCTGTTGTGTAATCTTAGACGCAACTCAGTTTTCAAAATTATGTTATAGCTTTTTATATCGCCAGTTTGAAATGACCACAACCCATTCAAATTTATATAGAGTGTGTCTTAAAGCACAGGTCGAGATGTGTTTTTTGTTCTTCAAATCATTGATACAGCTAATCAGTGTGCACAGGCTAATCTTATTTGACATGCATTGAGCCCAGTTTTCCATGAAAGCAGCCAATATGTACAGATTTCAATGATAAACACAAGACTGGCCAACGTTGTCTTACAAGCTGTTAAATACTTTTGAATACATACACACTATGTAGTGTACAGTGGGAACTACAAACAGGCACATGCGGTGGTTAGAGCAGACGCTTTTAGCATTCTTCGTCTGCATAATTGTACTGCAGTTATCCACACAGGCAGTCACGGGTTACGGTTCCTAGCGTAGTTAAGCCATTATGATAGTGATTTGCCAAATTGCCTCTCTATTACGCTCACAAACAAAAACAATATTATCTGTAATATTCAATGATTCACAACAAAACATCACATACAACCATCGAAATTGGGCGTCACACACAAAAAACGCTATTGACGAGCTTGGGTTAAGCAGCGTATGGGCGGATCAAACAACTTTCACAAATCAAACAGATCAAACATTCATCTAACGTTTATAAGATAACTTCAAGCAAAGCTGGTATAGTGAGATAAATAGTTCCCCTACACTCATGAGCTATTGTAGATTTTAAAACACACTTGAGTAAGAACCATATCTTGATTTTATAACAAAAAAGAAATACAGAACATCACTAACACGAATTCGATTATCGTCACATAAATTAGAATTAGAAAGAGGTCGTTAAAATAACATACTACGCGAAAATAGAAAATGTAAGATGTGCAACAGAAACGCTATAGAAAACGAGTTTCACTTTTTACTTGTTTGTCCTCTATATAGAGAAATTAGAAAAGAACATTTAAAACCATATTTTCAAAGGTGGCCAAAGTTATATACATTTGACATTCTAATGCAGTCGGCAAATAAAAAAGACATTATACACCTCGCTAAATATATTTTTAATGCTAATGAAATTCGTAATAAAATAGACAATCAGTTATTATTGTTAACTTTTACAACACTATAGCCATGTTATTTGATTTTTTGTTAATATGAATATGTTTGTATAATTAAATAATTCTACAATTTCCTCGTGTTACAGTTGAAGATATGATTATATTGATTACTGATGTATTACTGTGTTTTTGTAAACTTCTCTTATAAAATCAATGTATTGATATTATTATACACACTGCGTTACTTTCTGTTTTGTGGCAAAAAAGCATTGTATTATGCTTATATGCTAATAAAAGTTGTTGTTGTTGTTGTTGTTGTTGTATAAAGTCAATGAAGTAGGAGATGAACGGATTTGAATCAGACTGAAAATAAATATGCATCCTCAAGGGTATCATGAAGCCATCTGTTCGTGACAGTGGTTTGTATTCGCGTGTGGTTCTATTAAAATAGAACTACATTTACGTCCAATCGAAATTAATAAGTCTAAAGACTCTCCCAAAATTCGACAATCGGCGTTTACAAAATAAATTGATTAATATCTAAATTAAGAACAGAAAGGCACAATCATGTGTTGCATGATTGATCGGACTCCATTTACTATGTAAGTGTTGTTTTACTATTGAAACACGTGTGTTCATGCTACGTGGGTATAGACATGTAACATGAATGCAATTGCGACGTCATACGCAACTTCTTTACATGCTAAACAATGTCAAACAACATTTTATTATTAAAATAGCATCTGCTGGAGATGTCGATACTCAGGTGCAATTATAATAAATTCTTAATAAAAAGCAACCACCAATCCAATATAAATTATAATCAAGAATGCGATTATGCAAGCATAAATGGACAGAAAAGCGTTTTTATGTTATTAAGGCCCAGGGTAAAACGTACAGCCCGATCGGGATATATTTCGTTTTAACGTCATGATATATAAAAGCGAGTATTATAAACGATCGTATAACTTATAATAAAATACATCATAACACACTGATGAATAAAAAACAAACACGAATAAAAGTTCAAAAGTAGTACCAGAAAATACACGACAAACAAGTTTTACTCAATTGCAAATCACTGTCTGCGGTACAGCAAGAAAACTCCGTAATGAACACAAGACATTTACTATTTTGGGAAATCCCCCAAGTATGCGTTGATTCGTTCTTAGAACGCATTGATACAATTATGGTTCTATAACACATACGAGTAAACGTATCGACATATCGTTAACGTGCTCGTTATATATTTCACTCAAGTACACAATATTTTATTGATGTTACCATTTAACTAGTGTAAATCATTTTTATTTTACATTCCACGGTCGTTTTCATATGTTGCTTTGACATTGAGAGCATGAAATGTTGATTTTGAAATCTTACATACTCGCTTTAAAATGATGCAGTTATGGGTATTTGGTAATTTTACATGAGAATCTCGCGTGTGGTATAATTATGAACTTTATGATCGACTAGCCGCCCTAAGCCCTTTTTTTACTATCGTCATTGTTATTCGTGCGTGTAAACATAGACCACGGCACAATACGTATACTATTATATGAGCGAGTATTACATTCTGATTATAAAATAAAATGAGGAAAACTATGCAAAACTATGTTCATTTCTAGAATGTAGGTCATATATACTCGTTTTTTTTTACCGCTTAATTAAAATAATTGAGTTAATAAACATCGTCAAAAATATGAATCTGTTATTGTTTATTCTTATTCACTTACATTATGTTTGCATTTTCATAATTTAAATGATTCGCGCGATTCGATATGCATTCAAAGTTACCGCTTCATGAAGTATCGCAAGTTTTTTAGGTCGCAAATAAGATGAGTCAGCTATGCCGTTAAACAAGTATGATTCCGTAATTAGAATAGACAGCTATTTGGCATCTCAGTAAAACCATTTGTAGAATACAGATCATAACAGTTGTATGTCAAATACAGTTCCGTCTGCATCAATGCTAACTTTTATGTCTTGTATTGGATTTTATCTTCGTTCAGCCGTATGTAGCAGATCCAGTTAAATGTGCTTGATAAAATAGATTGCGATAGAAGTTGTCTTTATGAATGTAAGTCGCGCTTTGGGAAAACAGGGTTTAATATATGGGCGTAACATTTCGTCCCAGATTAGCCTCGATTTCTTCTATTAATGTTTGTCACTCGTGTTTAAAGTCGAAATTGGCTTTCATATTCGTATGTTGTTTTTTTCCAGATAATGCGCTATGATCAAAGCGAAACGAAATTAAACTTAACTTTTTAAAAAATATATGAGAAAACATTAAACTTCATTTTACTTAAGTTAGCGTCTTGTTGATGTATACGTTTAAGGTTATAGCTTACATTAACACATACATTTATCTAGTTAATAACATCAACAATAAGGTACAACATTATGATAATTTAGTACTTTCATAATTATAAACTATACACTTCATCATTATTTGAATATAATAGCAAAATAACTATATATTAAACCTTGATTGTAGACAATTTACGGGCATCATTATGTTAAGTTTAATAACAATAAACTTCACACAAACATACTTCTCTTAACATATTAGTCTGCAGTATGCTTTGTTTAATCAGACTGAACTCGTCTTTGTCATCAAATAAAAATAGGTTTATCGATGTAAATATCAATATCAAACGAAATGTAATATACAAACTGAATATTTGCAAAATAAGGTACCTTAAAGCATTTCTTGTCATAAATTTGCAACGTTCAAAGAACACTTAAATCGTCCGTCCATATCTGAAGTGGTGTCCTATAAGAAGGATTACACTAGTAATCGTGATGATTCTAAGCTTTCAAGCACACAATGTCACTCAGTTGAGTATATTTCTCCGTCACACAGTGCTTCAAAAATTTGCTTTTCCTGTGTCATGGATATACAATGTAAAAATAGCAATTATATGTTTTATCCGTATATTGCTAGAGTTGTCCTATCAGAAAAAAGTTAGACTTTTCTTTGTCAGCTACAAACGAATTCTGAAGATTGCAAACAGTTAAGCACATATTGTCACTCAATTGGTACATTCATCTACCACGCAATGCTTATAAACAATATCAAAGTCTTAAGCAGCAATTCGAGAAGGTCATCGCAGATTGTTAGCCGCTGTCTCTTTTAAAGACAACCCATGCATTCGCATTTTACAATACAGCAAACATATTCACTGCACAAATTTGCTCTAAATTATTCGCCCGAACATTGTTTGTTTCTAAAACCGTGTATTTAATAAACTGAACAAACGCATAAAAAATAATACATATTGCCAATGTTAAAACAGTTATTGATAGTATTAAAATGAATAATGTGCTATGAGATTCATCGTATAAGATCAGGTTAAAAAAGCATGTTTAATGTTAAAATTTAGAAAATACATAAATACAACATTCATAACCAAACATGAATAAAATAATTAAGCTTTTAAATTCAAAAATTAATACTCTGCTCTCGTCAAACAAAACTTTCATTTTCAGGAATGTTGCCTCTAATGGATGCTCATAACAAGCAGTGTGTCCATCGATGTTACCAAATATGCGTTGCTTACACAGACGTTATTGACGCATGCAAGAATCTAATAAACCGCTAATCGATTGTCAGTTTAGACGCAATCGTCGAACCACACATTTACTTGTAGGCGTTTAACTGACACTTACTGGGTTTTATCAGACTGAAAATAAACATGAATCCCCTAGCTTAATCATCAACATCTATTTGTGGCTTTTGCTGGAAATTAATTGACGCGAAAATAATTTCTACTATTTTCATATAAAATATATCTATTTTTGCATCCAATCGGTAAACAAAGTCTTACTTAATGCTTGCCTAGTAAATGCTCAGCAAAAATTAAAATGAAAAAAAAAGACACGCACTTCCATGAAATAAATAGAATTGTCAGTTATTTGAAAGCGTTTAAGACCCATGAATATAATACAGAACAAGCAGTAAGAAGTAAAACACGTTTGAATATCCATCCTTAAGTAAGATGTCAGTTTAATTTTGTGTCAGCCGTTTGTTGCAGACAAAATTAAATAAACTAGAAGACAAAGGATACCATACACGTTAAGTCGATGCATATAATGACATTATTTTTATAAGATTTGTGTTATATGTGGAATATTTGACAACGGCATGTTTACGATTTGAATTTAGCTGATGAAATATTGGTGTGTATCATATAGTTAAACATAAAAGCATAACAACTATTCAGTTAAGCAATGCATTTATTCAATTATGTTTTTCATTCATGTGTACAGTCTTGTATACAACGAATGGGTACTTAAATGTACCATTTGACCAAACCGTAACTAATATGACGTTGATTTGAGCGAAGCAAAACGCAGGACTTGACGTTTGCTATTCAGTTACGTATATTTAATAAACGGATTCTAGTATAGTAAACTACAATTCAACTAAACTATTTTATATGTTAATGTGACAATAAAAAAACCTTCCTATTTCATACAAGCGTGTCAAATACACTGTTACAACTGATAACCATGCCAATAAACTACAAATTAAACTATAACGTCAATATTGGTATTTAAACACTGAATCAATTTGAATTAAAAAATAAACACACAACCTAAAAAGAAAACCAGTAAATGAATGTAATTGACGAAACTATCACGTAAACCGTTATGTTAATTTGATAACAGTTTAGTTGATACAATTAAAATGTTCATTAAATTAATAGCCAACACGGTACCTAAAGTCGTTTCCTATTCCTATGTGTCATGGATGCGACAACGCGCAAAGGTATGCTGAAATCTGCTATCCGTATAAATAGCGCGCTCGTATCTAACTATGAGTTTAAGTAAGCTTTGCCATTCAAACAATAACAATCCCTAATTTCTTAGTAATCACCTACCATGTAACTTTAAAATCACATATTTAAAAGCTGGAATGCAATGAAGGCATTTGAAATTTTCGATGGTGATCCGTTAATGATCCGTTAATGAGCCGTTGTTACTTGTATGTACGTTCCTGCGTTCGCATATCCTACGACAGTATAAAACAAGTAGACACGAAAAATGTTGACTATGGATTGTTCGCCTGTGGAGTGTTTATATCAATCAGGCTAATGATTAGACTAAAATATACAATTATTGTATATGTTCACAAAACAAATTCGGTAATCAGCCACACAGAAGATATTACATCATCGTGCGTGTTGGTGTAACGACGCTTCCGTAAAATAATGCATATCATGCATATTTTTTTTTTAAAGTGTAAAAGCTTCTTATGTAAGCATGGTACATCTAAAACGTTATAGAAAATCCGTACCTAATAACTTATCTACACTATTTTACACATACATGATACAACTCAAAATAAACGTACGAACTTCTTAATTTTATATTGGGATTTGGGGTTTAGAAGATATTCGTTTTATTTATTTATACAAAAATAAGAAAATCTAATTTTGCAAGCACAGCAACTATACAAGGCCTTAACATAATGACACGGTATACAATTCCCACCTGCGTCATAGCGCAATTGTTTGTTACATAAAAAGGATGATTTCAATCATTTCCCAAACTACAAACATATCTCATATGTCTGAATATTCGTGCATGAAGATCATAAACAATATTTCAGTCAAGTCAGTAATTGACAGCTATATTTTTTTTTATGTTTGTGTAACAGTGAGTTTTATGTTCATTAATTTATTTTCAGAAAAGCAGAGGGATGCAGTTTTTATGGACAAATTTGAAGATAAGAATTTGTAACATGGTTGAACGTGTTAGATCATATATTCAAATAAGATTTAAAATATGTGTTAACTTGTGCTTAAGTTCAAAATAAAAAGAAAAATAGCATTGATTAATGCTAACATCTAAAGCATCTGGTGTTGAAGCCAGTTTTGTGTGCGTTAATTGCATATTATTATTTTGATTTTGTTGATGTGCCCAGTGAAACCTTTGCTTGACGAGCAGCAGAGAAACCCTATAACAGCAGATGTAGCTTTATGTATGACAAGTAACTTATGTCCATACAGTCTGACACGCAACTTAATTAGAAGACACTGACGAAAATGACACAATCCAAACATTAACACAACTAGGTTTAACGCATTGAAAAGCATTGGAGGTTAGTACCTTTTTATGGAAATTCAAACTCCACATTTATTTATTAATCATTGTGCCCACTGAACGTCATGTCTCCCTGACATTTAATGTATTCGTGTTGACTATGCGTTGTATAACCATGTATGGGGCGTGATTTTGATCTATGTACCAATTATTTTATTGTAAATATTATATACAATGTTTTTCCAGATAAAAGCTTTTTTTCGCAGGATATCAAATTCCATAATTGAGCAAGTAAATTTTCTACGGCAGCAGGAGATAATTAAAAATAAGCGCAGCTTAGCGTAAGTTTGATTCGTGGCTAATTGTTAAACAGCACCGTTTATTCAGCGAAAATTGCTGAGAAATATTTGTAAACAATACAAAGAAACAATCACAATCACCGAAAAATAAAATTGATACACAAAATCATGAAATATATGTTGGATGATATTGAGCTCATATTTTAGCCCACGGTTAAATTAATGTTATTTGTATGACTTTGAATGTTGTTTGATAAATGTCAGTTTATGTCTGCCAAGTTGAAGTAATATAATATTGTTTCTCAGCACATCCACCGTAAGTTCATTATCGTTCAAGCGTTTGTTAAATGATTAAATTTATCAGCTTCGAACTGACAAGAGAGGATTTAGACATATGTTTGGTTTCACAGAAATTCGAGGAACAGCTCATAAAAATTAATTGTGTCTGATACGAATTAAATGTATATATATATGCGTGTTTGGGTTAGCCCTGACCTTCACGCTTGTATCGTATCGTATAATACCAGTTGATTTTATTAACATGAATTGCTGTCCTAATACTGTTTTCAGAGTTTATATATTACTTTATTGTTTAAACTATATATCTATGTTGTTCCTAACGTCGATATGTCAATCTAATACGCTAAATATACGACAACGATATTGTATTATACTATAACGCACTACATAAATCTTGTTAATTTAAAGGGACATCGGGGCTATTGTATTTAGAGGTAGCTAGTACAAACGAATCACTGATTACGGGCACAATAGCTATCATGTGCACACATAATAGCGATCGTGTGTGCATTTTATAGTGTATAGACGAACTAGGTATTGCATGCGCCCGTAATACGTATTAGCATTGCTTAGCAGTCGTGAAACTATTACTTTATAACATTGTGAAAATAGGTTGAACTATTTAGTTCACACAAATACATATCTACACAAGTCGTATGGATTTTTTAAAAATAAATATTGTATATGGGACTGAAAAAGTATTATATTGTCAACTGTTTTAAAAAAAATAGTGTTTATAATGTTATGTAAAAACAATTGATTGTTTTATGTATAAAATGTATATCTGACATGTAAACTATGTAAGGTATGGAGTAGGCTCAACCAATGGGAAAGACATCGGACCTCGGACAAATCCGATCAAATTTGACGAGGTCCGATAATATTTCCCAAATTGTCGGACCTCGTGTCCGACAAAAAAAAACGTCGCCATCTTGACTTCCTTTACTTTAGATCAAGTTTTTCCAAATGTCTTCATAGAACGGGTTTTCATTAAGTTGTTATTTTATTGTATTTAGAATTGTTAAACATTGTGAACGTCATAATCATACGTCATAATAATAAAAATAAACTCTACAAAAGGTATTTTCTATTCTTTGGTAAAGAAAAACGAGGTCCGATAAAATCTGGCGAGGTCCGACAAATTTTAAAAGTTATCGGACCTCGTGTCCGACAAGATTTTTTCGTCTTTCCCATTGGTTGTTGATAGACAGGTGCAATTACAATAAACTTGTAATAAAACGCAACCACCAATCCAATATAAATTATTATCAAGGATGCGATTATGCAAGCATAAATTGACAGGAAAGCTTTTTTATGTTATTAAGGCCCTGGGTCGGGGCAATTTTAAACGTACAGCCCGATCGGGATATATTTCGTTTTTACTTCATGATGTATTGAAGCGAGTATTATAAACGATCTTATAACTTAAAAAAAAACAACATAAAACGTTGATGAATAAAAAACAAACACGAATACAAGTTCAAAGGTAGTACCAGAAAATCAACGAAAACAAGTTTTACTCAATTGCAAATCACTGTCTGCTGTACAGCAAAAACCTCCGTAATGAAACAAGATATTTACTGTATTGGGTAATCCCCTTAGTATGCGTTGATTCGTTCTTAGAACGCATTGATACAATTATGGTTCTATAACAAATACAAGTAAACGTATCGACATATCGATAACGTGCTCGTTATATATTTCACTCAAGTACACAATATTTTATTGATGTTACCATTTAAATATTGTAAATCATTTTTATTTTACATTCCACGGTCGTTTTCATATGTTGCGTTGAGATTAAGAGCATACAATGTTGATTTTTAAATCTTACATACTCGCTTTAAAATGATGCAGTTATGGGTATTTGGTAATTTTACATAAGAATCTCGCGTGTGGTATAATTATAAACTTTATGATCGACTTGCCGCCCTAAGCCCTTTTTCAATATCGTCATTTTTATTCGTGCGTGTAGTGTAAATATAGTCCACGACACAATACGTACACTAATATATGAGCGAGTATTACATTCTGTTTATAAAAAAAAATGAGGAAAACTATGCAAAACTATGTTCATTTCTCAAATGTAGGTCATATATAGTCGTATTTTTTTATCGCTTAATTTAAAATAATTGAGTTTTTTCACATCGTCAAAAAAAGGAATCAGTTATTGGTTTATCTTAATCGCTTACATTATGTTTGCATTTTCATAATGCTAATGATTCGCGCGATTCGATATGCATTCAAAGTTACCGCTTCATGATGTATCGCAAGATTTCTAGGTCGCAAATAAGATGAGTCAGCTTTGCCGTAAAACAAGTATTATTCCGTAATTAGAATAGACAGCTATTTGGCATCTCAGTAAAACCATTCGTTGAATACAGATCATAACAGTTGTATGTCAAATACAGTTCCGTCTGCATTAATGCTAACTTTTATGTCTTGTATTGGATTTTATCTTCATTCAGCCGTATGTAGCAGACCCAGTTAAATGTGCTTGATAAAATAGATTGCGATATAAGTTGTCTTTATGTATGTTAGTCGCGCTTTGGGAAAACAGGGCTTAATATATGGGCGTAAAATTTCGTCCCAGATTAGCCTCGATTTCTTCTATTAATGTTTGTCACTCGTGTTTAAAGTCGAATTTGCTTTCATATTCGTATGTTGTTTTTTTCAGATAATGCGCTATGATCAAAGCGAAACGAAATTAAATTTAACTTTTTAAAAAATATATGAGAAAACATTAAACTTCATTTTACTTAAGTTAGCGGCTTGTTGATGTATAGGTTTAACGTTATATCTTACATTAGCACATACATTTATCTAGTTTCTAACATCAACAATAAGGTACAACATTATGATAATTTAGTACTTTCATAATTATAGACTATACACTTCATCATTATTTGAATATAAAAGCAAAATAACAATATATTAAACATTGATTGTAGACAATTTACGGGAATCATTATGTTTACTTCAATAACAATAAACTTCACACAAACATACTTCTCTAAACATATAAGTCTGCAGTATGCTTTGTTTAATTAGACGGAACTCGTCTTTGCCATCAAATAAAAATAGGTTTATCGATGTAAATGTCAATATCAAATGAAGTGTTATATACATACTGAATATTTGCAAAATATGGTACCTTTAAGCATTTAATGTCATGAATATGCAACGTTTAAAGAACACTTAAATCGTCCATCCATATCTGAAGTGGTATCCTATAAGAAGGAATAAACTAGTAATCGTGATAATTCTAAGCTTTCAAGCACAAAATGTCACTCAGTTGAGTATATTTCTCCGTCACACAGTGCTTCAAAAATTTGCTTTCCTGTGTCATGGATATACAATGCAAAAAAAGCAATTATATGTTTTATCCGTATATTGCGAGTGTTGTCCTATAGGAAAAAGTTAGACTTTTCTTTGTCAGCTACAGAGGAATCCTGAAGATTCCAAACAGTTAAGCACATATTGTCACTCAATTGGTACATTCATTTACCACGCAATGCTTATAAACAATATCAAAGTCTAAATCAGCCATTGGAGAAGGTCATCGCAGATTGTAAGCCGCTGTCTCTTTTAAAGACAACGCATGCATTCGCATTTTACAATACAGCAAACATATTTACTGCACAAATTTGTTCTAAATTAACAAACGCATAAAAAATAATACATATTGCCAATGTTAAAACAGTTATTGATAGTATTAAAATGAATAATGTGCTATGAGATTTATCGTATAAGGTCAGGTTACAAAAGCATGTTTAATGTTAAAATTTAGAAAATACATAAATACAACATTCATAACCAAACATGAATAAAATAATTAAGCTTTTAAATTCAAAAATGAATACTCTGCTCTCGTCAAACAAAACTTTCATTTTCAGGAATGTTGCCTCTAATGAATGCTCATAACAAGCAGTGTGTCAATCGATGTTACCAAATATGCGTTGCTTACACAGACGTTATTGACCCTTGCAAGAATCTAATAAACCGCTAATCGATTGTCAGTTAAGACGCAATCGTCGAACCGCACATTTACTTGTAGGCGATTAACTGACACTTACTGGGTTTTATCAGACTGAAAATAAACATGAATCCCCTAGCGCAATCATCAACATCTATTTGTGGCTTTTGCTGGAAATTAATTGACGCGAAAATTAATTTCTACTATTTTCATATAAAATATATCTATTTTTGCATCCAATCGGTGTACAAAGACTTACTTTATGCTTGCCTAGTAAATGCTCAGCAAAAATTAAAATGAAAAAAAGACACGCACTTCCATGAAATAATTAGAATTGTCAGTTATTTGAAAGCGTTCAAGACCCATGAATATAATACAGAACAAGCAGTAAGAAGTAAAACACGTTTGAATCTCCATCCTTAAGTAAGGTGTCAGTTTAATTTTGTGTCAGCCGTTTGTTGCAGACAAAATTAAATAAACTAGAAGACAAAGGATACCATACACGTTAAGTCGATGCATATAATGAAATTATTTTTATAAGATTTGTGTTATATGTGGAATATTTGACAACTGCATGCTAAGGATTTGAATTTAGCTGATGAAATATTGGTGTGTATCATATAGTTAAACATAAAAGCATAACAACTATTCAGTTAAGCAATGCATTTATTCAATTATATTTTTCATTCATGTGTACAGTCTTGTGTACAACGAATGGGTACTTAAATGTACCATTTGACCAAACCGTAACTAATATGACGTTGATTTGAGCGAAGCAAAACGCAGAACTTGACGTTTGCTATTCAGTTACGTATATTTAATAAACGGATTCTAGTATAGTAAACTACAATTCAACTAAACTATTTCATATGTTAATGTGACAATAAATAAACCTTCCTATTTTATACAAGCGTGTCAAATACACTGTTAAAACTTACGAAAACCATGCCAATAAACTACAAATTAAACTATAACGTTAATATTGGTATTTAAAAACTGAATCAATTTTGAATTAAAAAAAACACACAACCTAAAAAGAAAACCAGTATATGAATGTAATTGACGAAACTATCACGTAAACCGTTATGTTAATTTGATAACAGTTTAGTTGATACAATTAAAATGTTCACTAAATTAATAGCCAACACGGTACCTTAAGTCGTGTCCTTTTCCAAGTGTCATGAATGCGACAACGCGCAAAGGTATGCTGAAATCTGCTATCCGTATAAATAGCGCGCTCGTATCTAACTATGAGTTTAAGTAAGCTTTGCCATTCAAACAATAACAATCCCTAATTTCTTAGTAGACACCTACCATGTAACTTTAAAATCACATATTTAAAAGCTGGAATGCAATGAAGGCATTTGAAATTTTCGATGGTGATCCGTTAAGGATCCGTTAATGATCCGTTATATCCTACGACTATATATTGGCAATATCAAACGAAATGTAATTTACAAACTGAATATTTGCAAAATACGGTACTTTAAAGCATTTGTATCGTGTTCTGAGAAAACACTTTCCGCCTAAACTGGATTTTCGCCAAGAAAAAGACATCATTTAAACGAAAAATTCAATACAAGCGGAAAATGTCGTCCCTGATTAGCCTGTGCGGACTGCACAGGCTAATCTGGGATGACAATTTACGCACATGCATTTTGCCCAGTTTTCTCAGAACACGCCAAATTTCCAATCATGAATTTGCAACGCTAAAAGAACACTTAAATCGTCCATCCATATCTGAAGTGGTGTCCTATAAGAAGGAATAAACTAGTAATCGTGATGATTCTAAGATTTCAAGCACAAAAGGTCACTCAGTTGAGTATATTTCTCCGTCGAACATTGCTTCAAAAAATTCCTTTTCCTGTGTCATGGATATACAATGTAAAACAATCAATTTTATCCGTATATTGCGAGTGTTGTCATATCAGAAAAAAGTTAGACTTTTCTTTGTCAGCTACAAATGAAGTCTGAAGATTCCAAACAGTTAAGCACATATTGTCACTCAGTTGGTATATTCATCTACCACGCAATGCTTATAAACAATATCAAAGTCTTAAGCAGCAATTCGAGAAGGTCATCGCAGATTGTAAGCCGCTGTATCTTTTAAAGACAACTCATGCATTCGCATTTTACAATACAGCAAACATATTCACTGNGTTGTTACTTGTATGTACGTTCCTGCGTTCGCATATCCTACGACAGTATAAAACAAGTAGACACGAAAAATGTTTACTATGTATTGTTCGCCTGTGGAGTGTTTATATCAATCAGGCTAATGATTAGACTAAAATATACAATTATTGTAGATGTTAACAAAACAAATTCGGTAATCAGCCACACAGAAAATATTACTTCATCGTGCGTGTCGGTGCAACAACGCTTCCGTAAAATAATGCATATTATGCATATTTGTTTAAAAAGTGTAAAAACTTCTTATGTAAGCATGGTACATCTGAAACATTATACTTAATAGAACATCCGTACCTAATAACAAATCTACACTATTTTACACATAAATGATATACTCAAAATAAACGTACGAACTTCTTAATTTCATATTGGGGTTGGGGTTAAGAAGATATTCGTTTTATTTGTTTATACAAAAATAAGAAAATCTCTCTGCAAGCACATCAACTATTCAAGACCTTAACATAATTACACGGTATAACATTCCCAACTGCGTCATAGCGCAATTGTTTGTTTCATAAAAAGGATGATTTCAATCATTTCCCAAACTAGAAACATATCTCATATGTCTGCACATTCGTGCACGAAGATCATAAACACTATTTCAGTCAAGTCAGTAATTGACAGCTATATTTATTTTATGTTTGTGTAACAGTGAGTTATATGTTCATTAATTTATTTTCAGAAAAGCAGAGGGATGCAGTTTTTATGGACAAATTTGAAGATAAGTATTTGTAACATGGTTGAACGTGTAAGATCATATATTCAAATAAGATTTAAAATATGTGTTAACTTGTGCTTAAGTTCAAAATAAAAAGAAAAATAGCATTGATTAATGCTAACATCTAAAGCATCTGGTGTTGAAGCCAGTTTTGTGTGCGTTATTTGCATATTATTATTTTGATTTTGTTGATGTGCCCAGTAAAACCTTTGCTTGACGAGCAGCAGAGAAACCTTATAACAGCAGATGTAGCTTTATGTATGACAAGTAACTTATGTCCATACAGTCTGACATGCAACTTAATTAGAAGACACTGACGAAAATGACACAATCCAAACATTAACACAACTAGGTTTAACGAATTGAAAAGCATTGGAGGTTAGTACCTTTTTATGGAAATTCAAACTTCACATTTATTCATTAATCATTGTGCCCACTGAACGTCATGTCTCCCTGACATTTAATGTATTCGTGTTGACTATGCGTTGTATAACCATGTATGGGGCGTGATTTTGATCTATGTACCAAATATTTTATTGTAAATATTATATACAATGTTTTCCAGATAAAAGCTTTTTTTCGCAGGATATCAAATTCCATAATTGAGCAAGTAAAATCTTCTACGGCAGCAGAAAATAATTAAAAATAAGCGCAGCCTACCATAAGTTTGGTTCGTGGCTAATTGTTAAACAGCACCATTTATTCAGCAAAAAAAATTTGGGAAATATTTGTATACAAAACACAGAAAGAATCACAATCACCGAAAAATAAAATTGAAACACAAAATCATTAAGTATATGTTGGGTGATATTGCGCTCATATTTTAGCCCACGGTTTAATTAATGTTATTTGTATGACCTTGAATGTTGTTTGTTTAATGTCAGTTTATGTCTGCCAAGTCCAAGTAATACAAAATTGTTTCTCAGCACATCCACCGTAAGCTCATTATCGTTCAAGCGTTTGTTAAATGATTGAATTTGTCAGCTTCGAACTGACAAGAGAGGGTTTAGACATATGTTTGGTTTCACAGAAATTCGAGGAACAGCACATAAAAATTAATTGTGTCTGATACATGTAATGCGCGTGTACTATTTTGATTTTGTGTTTCGTTTATAAACGCATTAAATGTATATATATATGCGTGTTTGGGTTAGCCCTGACCTTCACGCTAGTATCGTATCGTATGATACCAGTTGACTTCATTAACATGAATTGCTCTCCTAATACTGTTTTCAGAGTTTATATATTACTTTATTGTTAAAACTATATATCTATGTTGTTCCTAACGTCGATATTTGTATCTAATACGCTAAATATACGACCGCGATATTGTATTATGCTATGACGCACTACATAAATCTTGTTAATTTAAAGGGACATCGGGGCTATTTTATTTAGAGGTAGCTAGTACAAACGAATCACTGATTACGGGCACAATAGCTATCATGTGCACACATAATAGCGATCGTGTTTGCACTTTATAGCGTATAGACGAACTAGGTATTACATGCGCCCGCAATACGTATTAGCATTGCTTAGCAGTCGTGAAACTATTACTTTAAAACATTGTGAAAATAGGTTGAACCATTTAGTTTACACAAATACATATCTACACAAGTCGTATGGATTTTTAAAATATAAATATTGTATATGGGACTGAAAAAGTATTATATTGTTAACTGTTTTAAAAAAAATTAGTGTTTATAATGTTATGTAAAAACAATTGAGTGTTTTATGTATAATATGTTTATCTGAAATGTAAACTATGTAAGGTATGGAGTAGGATACCCTCAACCCTACCTATTGACGAGGAAAATGAAATATGTTGAACAGACGAAAATGATCGAACAGAATATAAACACAAGTACACAAATGCATTCAAAATTCAAGAGAACTTAAGTGGAATTATCCCAAACAAAACCGCACGCTGAAGTAAGAATAATTTGTATTGTATTAAGAGTAAAAATAAGATCCTTTATTTAAAAAAAAACACTTCAATATCCAAAGGAGTCATTAATTTTATAGAATTTAGTGAGTAATACATTTATTTATTCAATATTGTGTTTAGTGCATTTGTTTAGGACTCAGTATTTAAGTTAAAGATGGTACCTAGCATAGCTTGATGGAGTATTTACTTATATTTGCGAAGAAAATCAAAGCGCTGAAGGCACTGAAGTCGTTTACTACTTCATAATCTTAGACGCAACTCAGTTTTTAAAATAATGTTATCGCTTTTTATATCGCAAAGTTGAAATGATAACAACCCATTCACATTTATAAAGAGTGTTCTTACAGCACAGGTTAAGATGTGGTAGCACTGTTTATCCTCATATTTATGTTATAGAGATAACTTAGACAAAATAACAAAAATATGTTTCTTTTTGTTTTTCGCAATTGGTTGCTGCACTGGCATCCATCTTTAGAATTGTTGCTGCCTCGCTAAAGAATAACGAGCCTAGAATCATGTACATGTTGTGCTATGTGTATTTAATACTTTATTTATTTTCTTTAAATTATTGAGCAACAATTTTGCCGACATTACAGACTTTTAATGCATCATGTCTTGTTGTGAGCTGGAACTGAATCATTTCCTAGGCCTAATTGATCCACAGCCAATTTGTATTCTATGTTTGATTGGATTGTTTTGTTTCAAGCTTTGAAAAAGCTAGTTGCCCTGCTTTTTAGCCCAACTGTAATCAACTTTTGAAATTGAGTTCCCTGGTCTTAAATCTACTGGCCCCAGGCTAACAGGCAACCACTAAACCTGTAAGTTATACATGATGTAAGATCTGACAGTGTATTGAACTCATTCAATTTGCAAGTCTGAAGACTTTAAAGGACCTTTTCACATTTTGGTAAATTGACAAAATTAAACGATTTAATAATTTGGAGAGTTCTGTTGTTGTCGTTATATTTTTTTATACTCCGAGGATTGCTTATATAAAGCATTCAAATCATCCCTGCTGTAAAAGCACGCACGGCCGGGTGGTCTCAACGATATACTTTTATTCCAGGTGTCAGTGGTTCTAGCCCAGTTGAGGGTAACTTTTTTGTTTCTTTTATTTTATTCTTGTGTTTTTAAATGGAATTTTTAAGATCCAATGTTTACATTTATTCATAATAAGCATTTAATGACAAACTGTAAAAAGGTCCCTTTTAGATGTTTAATAAAAAATGTCAAAATATAAAAATTTAGAACTCATTGGTCGTTTATTTGATTTAAAAGTGATTTGTTTTGATTTGCCTTGTCAGCGAGGTTACTTTGAAGTTATTATCACTTTTATCTTTTGTTTTTTAAATCATTAATAGAAAAGATAATTTATGCTTCATTTTGGGATAACAGTGCTCAATGCATATGCATTAATTGTCATCCCAGTACCAGAGACTCTCTTTAAACGAAAAACACCATAAAATTAGAAAGTGTCGTCCTTGATTAGATTGTGAGCACTGCACAGGCTAATCAGTGTGCACAGGACACCACTTATTTGACATTCATTAAGCTCCGTTTTCCCTGAAAGCAGCCAATATGTACAGATTTCAATGACAAACTGGCCAATGTCGTCGCACAAGCTGCTAAACACTATTGATTTCATTCACACACTCACTGCAGTGTACTGAAGTGAAGTATAAACAGATAGATGCGGTGGTTATCGTTCTTGGCGTAGTTAACAGCATCCCGACTTGCAAAAATTGCTCTTAACATTAGTTGTTCTTCTTGCGAACAACTAATTATTCAACGAATATCTCAGAAATATGAAGTTAATATACGCAAACTTATGGTGGTACCGAAGTATATTTTAAAACACTACGATCACTTTGTTGCTTAGATAAAATAGATTCAAATAAAAAAGAATGCATTAAAAAACCCTGTATTTATAAGTAATAAGTAATTTGCTTTAAGTACTCGACAATGGATGATTACACTAATTTATCTCATGATAATGTTTTTGCAGTTGTATTGTTTAAATATATTCTATCAAACATACGTGAACTTCGTGAACGCGTAATAACCATTTGAAAATATCATTTGTTACTGACAAGTAACTTGCAGGTCCATTGCTTGTTCTCGTTACACTCCGGAACCAATTGTTTAATGCTTAAGTAAATGCATTATAGGGTGTAACCAGATGTTAAATAATGAACGCTCGCCAATAACATTATTTTCTTCTGCGTAATGATATATGTTAGTAAATAATAACTAGTTCTACTGGTAACAATGAGTTACACTGCTCTCACTTTATATCAAATTAATATTTATTTTGTATTTGGTTTATTGCAAATGTAAACATATAACTTAATTATCCTTTGCAAATAAACAAACAAAAAATAAAAAGCTACAAACTTTAGCATTACTCGTTTCGGATTTTTGTTTAAGGAAACATTACGAACTAAATATTGTGTTGTTCTTTTTATACACTTCCTAAACTTCAGAAAACTTCGCAAACTGACATGTGCTTCAATATTCCTTTCATTTCTAATGCGAACATGTTTCATTTAAAAACAGTTTAATCCACGTTTTGTATATATCAGTGCAGATGCAGATAAAATTAGTTAGAGAAAATAATTTTATCGAATCGTATCATATTTTTCTTTTTAGGAGGGCCCATCCTAACAGTAGTATATACGCGTAACAGCAGATCTCTGCATTATGTAATCCAGTGAATAATTCGACATATGGGGTAATTGTATTTTCATTTACTGCAGAAGACTAGATTTAAAGCGAGTTTATACTAATGTTAACGTCAACTGTTTAATTTGTAAAAATTACACAAACACTATGAAGGAGTAAATTAAATGCAATAATTATTTTTCAATGGTACCATTAAACAAATAATGTTTGCTTGATAAACGATTAATAACGGCCAAGCTAATACCGAAACGTTAACTCGTATTTGTTGCAAGGTTAAACATGTATATATGTGTCAGCTGTGATAACATTATAGTGGGGATTTACCAACAGTGTATATGCTTCTATATATTAATGGATTTAGCAAATAATTCGCAAATGTTTAAAACTCTAATTTCTAATCATAAATGAATCTCTTCATTTGATCTTTGCGTCTAGTTCTTTAGTAAGCAACATTGTATCTGCCTAGAAAACAACTATAATAAGATCGTGTATACCCGCTTTT
Source organism: Dreissena rostriformis (assembly GCA_007657795.1). Taxonomy (NCBI): domain Eukaryota; kingdom Metazoa; phylum Mollusca; class Bivalvia; order Myida; family Dreissenidae; genus Dreissena; species Dreissena rostriformis. The sequence goes on from VMBQ01001953.1 coordinate 79,731, forward strand.
AGCCTCTGCCATGTAAGGTTGCTTCACAGTGATTCGAATGGTTTATCGATTGCAATATCAAAAGCTATGAGGCGTTCGTTTAACTTAATAAAATGAAGCCATCAGCAGAGATGTCTACGTAATTAACTTATCGAGCTTAACTAGTTTGCAACGAGCCATGGAAAGAAGAAAGATGAAGCAAGACGATAATCCTCGTTATGCATTCCATAAACCAATTACGTTTAACATAGTATAGTGAATGAAAAACAAGGTTATTTCAGATTCAAATATGATCCACATAATACACATTTTGTTTAGCGTTTATAAAATATGATCAACACTCAATTGTGTTTATATTTGTGTCATTTGTCCGACTCACATGGATTGCCATTAATTATTTCATATGATACGTTACTAACATCAAAAGCAACAATGATGATGATAATGAAAATATATGGTAGGTTCAATTTCCTTATATTAAAAATTAAAATACGTAAGTGATGGTAATACAAGGCAGTCAACATGTACATTATTGGCTTACATGAATTGTATGAACATGTCATTTTCATCAACTTCGTAACGCCTGTTGCTTTTTTAATTTGCTCTCGGTTTCAACGACGACCCACAAGACATACGCAATCACCAACAACACTGTCGTTTCAATGCTAAACAGGCTGATAAACACCGAAAACTAGGCCCTCTTCTCTCCCTGTTTAGGGACTCCGTCCCAATAATGTCTGGCAGCAGACAGAGCCAGATACGTGGCAACGGCACCGAGAGGAATGATAAAGCAGAGGCAAACGAGACAAGCCAAAAAAAAGGTTAGTGTCAGGAACATTTGCTTGTCTACACAACCGCCTTTCAGAACCTGTTGGTTGAATTCGGTTTCTCTTCTTTCTGTCTGTGGATCGTGTATCGTTCTTGAACACATTAGGACGGGCAGAGTCATTGTCTAATGAAAGTCTGGAAAACCCAATCGTTGTGTGCCTTAGTTTTGACTCATGTTTCACAAGTGATTTTACAGCTTTATCCATGTTTCTGGGTCTTTTGGAGGGAATCGATGCGTGGAAGATTGTGGTGGTGTTTTTGTGAAAAGAAATAAACGGCAAAATATGTTTTCCTCCTTCTTAGAAAATGGGGTTTCGTGCATGTGCGTGAAGTGTCCGCACAGGCTTATCAGTGACTACACTTTCCCCCGGAACAGGATGTTTACTACGTAGAGATATCCTGTGAAAAAAAATACCATAACATCGAAAAGTGTCGTCCCTGATTAGCCGGTGTGGACGCAAATGTATTAAATGCCCCGTTATCACAGATCACGGCTCATATTATGACTCCGTAAAGGTACAGCAAAATAAAAGCTCATCAGATAAAAGCTACATAGCTCTTACTAATGTACATGAACGAAGATTGATTGGAAATAAAAAACTGTATTGGGTAATAACGAAAAGTTACACTAGTGCAGGAATGTTCGATTGCACAGAAAACGTGTTAATTGTGTTTTGCTCACTAAATTGGTTTATAAACTGTTTCATTGAATGTTTAACATAGTTGAAATTAAAGCTCTGTCACAAACAAAATTTCAATCTTGAAAACGCTTTGTCAAAGTTATGGCAAATTTGCCCGTTGCTTAATTCATGGGAACATAACTACGGAATAAATGCCTTGCATATTACACTTCAGTGTGATGACATCATTCATGATTCAAATGTATCGATTGTTAAATGTGGCAATAATTTGCTCCGAGAACTAAGTAAATGTTTTGCTTATGCGAGAACAATGGCTTAGATCAAGGGCACATAGTTCAGGATACAGTGGCATTCTTCGCATCAGAGTTGTGTCATAAACATCGCCGATGTATTGTGTTAACATATTTCAGGTTTAAATAGACTTTACCCGGATTTTGCTAGACTATACACACCCTCTTTATTCTCGCTGAAATCATGCTGACACATTTATTTCATTTAAGGGTATATCCCCCATAAAGGGTGAATCATTTGGAACGGAACGGCTCAGTGTTCAGTGTATTTGACATTAAAGACCCAGTCGATGTATCCATTCGACGAAGTAGGAGATGAACTGAGTTTAATCAGAATGAAAATAAACATCAATCCTCAAGGGTATCATAAAGCAATCTATTTGTGGCAGTAGCTTGTATTTGCGTGTGGTTTTGTATCTATTAAAATAGAACTACATTTACGTCCAATAGAAATTAACATCCGGACGGAGAAAGTTTCTCTTAATAATGCTAAAGACTCTCCCAAAATTCACCAATTAACAAGCAAGTCCTTAGAAAGACAATCTGCTTTAAAAAATTGATTGATATTTTTAAAAAAGAACAGAAGGAACACAATCATGTGTGGCATGATTTATCGGACTCCATTTCATATGTATTCGTAGGTGTTATATTACTATTGAAACTCGTGTATTCATGCTACGCGAAATGAATGCAATTGCGAAGTCTTACGGGACTTCTTTACATGCTGAACGATGTCAAACGACATTGTATTCTTAAAAATAGCATCTGCTGGATATGTTGATAGACAGGTGCAATTACAATAAATTTGCAATAAAAAGCAACCACCAATCCAATATTAATTATTATCAAGGATGCGATTATGCGATTATGCAAGCATACATGGACAGGAAAGCTTTCTTATGTTATGAAGGCCCAGGGTCGGGGCAATTTAAAACAATTTAAAACGTACAGCCCGATCGGGATATATTTCGTTTTTACTTCATGATATATTAAAGCGAGTATTATAAACGATGTTATAACTTAAAATAAACAACATAAAACGTTGATGAATAAAAAACGAATACAGGTTCAAAAGTAGTACCAGAAAATAAACAAAAAACAAGTTTTACTCAATTGAAAATCACTGTTTGCTGTACAGCAAAATGCTCCGTAATGAAACAAGACATTAACTGTATTGGGAAAAGTATGCGTTGATTCGTTCTTTGAACGCATTGATACAATTATGGTTCTATAACAAATACAAGTAAACGTATCGACATATCGTTAACGTGCTCGTTATATATTTCACTCAAGTACACAAAATATTATTGATGGTAACATTTAACTATTGTAAATCATTTTTATTTTACATTCCCCGGTCGTGTTCATATGTTGATTTGAGATTGCGAGCATGAAATGTTGATTTTGAAATCTTACATACTCGCTTTAAAATGATGCAGTTATGGGTATTTGGTAATTTACATAAGAATCTCGCGTGTTGTATAATTATCAACTTTATGATCGACTAGCCGCCCTTAGCCCTTTTTTTTACTATCGTCATTGTTATTCGTGCGTGTAAATATAGGCCACGACACATTACGTATAATATTATATGAGCGAGTATTACATTCTGATTTTAACTATGCAAAACTATGTTCATTTCTAGAATGTAGGTCATATTTACTCGTTTTGTTTTATTTTAACCGCTTAATTTAAGTAATTGAGTTAATTAACATCGTCAAAAATATGAATCTGTTATTGGTTAATCTTATTCACTTACATTATGTTTGCATGTTCATAATTGAAATGATTCGCGCTATTCGATTGGCATTCAATGCATGATTTATCGCAAGATTTCTATGTCGCAAATTAGATGAGTCAGCTATGCCGTAAACATGTATGATTCCGTAATTGGAATAGACAGTTATTTGGCATCTCAGTAAAACCATTCGCAGAATACAGATCATAACAGTTGTATGTCAAATTTAGTTCCGTCTGCATCAATGCTAACTTTTATGTCTTGTTTATGATTTTATCTTCGTTTAGCCGTTTGTAGCAGACCCAATTAAATGTGCTGGATAAAACAGATTACGATAGAAGTTTTCTTATGTATGTAGCCGCGCTATGGTAAAACAGGGATTACTGCATGGGCGTAAACTTTCGTCCAAGATTAGCCTCGATTTCTTCTATTAATGTTTGTCACTCGTGTTTAAAGTCGAATATGGCTTTCATATTCGTATGTTTTTTTTCAGATAATGCGTTATGATCAAAGCGAAACGAAATTAAACTTAATCTAAAAAAAAATATATGAGAAAACATTAAACTTCATTTTACTTAAGTTACCGGCTTGTTGATGTATAGGTTTAACGTTATATCTTACATTAACACTTACATTTATCTAGTTAATAACATCAACAATAAGGTACAACATTATGATAATTTAGTACTTTCATAATTATAAACTTTACACTTCATCATTATTTGAATATAATAGTAAAATAACTATATATTAAACCTTGATTGTAGACAATTTTCGGGCATCATTATGTTAAGTTTAATAACAATAAAGTTCACACAAACATACATCGCTAAACATATTTGTCTGCAATATGCTTTGTTTAATCAGACTGAACTCGTCTTTGCCATCAAATAAAAATAGGTTTATCGATGGCAATATCAAACGAAATGTAATATACAAACTGAATATTTGCAAAATACGGTACCTTAAAGCATTTGAGTCGTGTTCTGAGAAAACTGGGCAAAATGCTTGTGCGAAAAGTGTCATCCCAGATTAGCCTGTGCAGTCCGCACGGGCTAATCCGGGATGACACTTTCCGCCTAAACTGGATTTCGCCAAGAAAATACATTATTTAAACGAAAAATTCAATTAAAAGCGGTACATGTCGTCCCTGATAAGCCTGTGCGGACTGCACAGGGTAATCTGGGATGCCACTTTACGCACATGCATTTTGCCCAGTTTTCTCAGAACACNATCCAATGTTTACATTTATTCATAATAAGCATTTAATGACAAACTGTAAAAAGGTCCCTTTTAGATGTTTAATAAAAAATGTCAAAATATAAAAATTTAGAACTCATTGGTCGTTTATTTGATTTAAAAGTGATTTGTTTTGATTTGCCTTGTCAGCGAGGTTACTTTGAAGTTATTATCACTTTTATCTTTTGTTTTTTAAATCATTAATAGAAAAGATAATTTATGCTTCATTTTGGGATAACAGTGCTCAATGCATATGCATTAATTGTCATCCCAGTACCAGAGACTCTCTTTAAACGAAAAACACCATAAAATTAGAAAGTGTCGTCCTTGATTAGATTGTGAGCACTGCACAGGCTAATCAGTGTGCACAGGACACCACTTATTTGACATTCATTAAGCTCCGTTTTCCCTGAAAGCAGCCAATATGTACAGATTTCAATGACAAACTGGCCAATGTCGTCGCACAAGCTGCTAAACACTATTGATTTCATTCACACACTCACTGCAGTGTACTGAAGTGAAGTATAAACAGATAGATGCGGTGGTTATCGTTCTTGGCGTAGTTAACAGCATCCCGACTTGCAAAAATTGCTCTTAACATTAGTTGTTCTTCTTGCGAACAACTAATTATTCAACGAATATCTCAGAAATATGAAGTTAATATACGCAAACTTATGGTGGTACCGAAGTATATTTTAAAACACTACGATCACTTTGTTGCTTAGATAAAATAGATTCAAATAAAAAAGAATGCATTAAAAAACCCTGTATTTATAAGTAATAAGTACGTTGCTTAAAGTACTCGACAATGGATGATTACACTAATTTATCTAATGATAATGTTTTTGAAGTTTTATTGTTTAAATATATTCTATCAAACATACGAGAACTTCGTGAACGCGTAATAACCATTTGCAAATATCATTTGTAACTGACAAGTAACTTGCAGGTCCATTGCTTGTTCTCGTTACACTCCGGAACCAGTTGTTTAATGCTTAAGTAAATGCATTATAGGGTTTAACCAGATGTTAAATTATGAACGCTCGCCAATAACATTATTTTCTTCTGCGTAATGATATATGTTAGTAAATAACAACTAGTTCTACTGGTAACAATGAGTTACACTGCTCTAACTTTATATCAAATTAATGTTTAAGAAAACATTACGAACTAAATATTGTGTTGTTCTTTTTATACACTTCCTAAACTTCAGAAAACTTCGCAAACTGACATGTGCTTCAATATTCCTTTCATTTCTAATGCGAACATGTTTCATTTAAAAACAGTTTAATCCACGTTTTGTATATATCAGTGCAGATGCAGATAAAATTAGTTAGAGAAAATAATTTTATCAAATCGAATCATATTTTTCTTTTTAGGAAGGCCCATCCTAACAGTAGTATATACGCGTAACAGGAGATCTCTGCATTATGTAATCCAGTGAATAATTCGACATATGGGGTAATAGTATTTTCATTTACTGCAGAAGACTAGATTTAAAGCGAGTTTATACTAATTTTAACGTCAACTGTTTAATTTGTGAAAATTACACAAACACTATGAGGAATAAATTAAATACAATAATTATTTTTCAATGGTACCATTAAACAAATAATATTTGCTTGATAAACGATTAATAACGGCCAAGCTAATACCGAAACGTTAACTCGTATTTGTTGCAAGGTTAAACATGTATATATGTGTCAGCTGTGATAACATATTTGTGGGGATTTACCAACAGTGTATATGTGGGGATTTACCAACAGTATATATATTAATGGATTTAGCAAATAATTCGCAAATGTTTAAAACTCTAATTTCTAATCATAAATGAATCTCTTCATTTGATCGTTGCGTCTAGTTCTTTAGTAAGCAACATTGTATCTGCCTGAAAAAACATCTATAATAAGATCGTGTATACCCGCTTTTAGCCTCTTCCATGTTAGGTTGCTTCACAGTGATTCCAATGGTTTATCGATTGCAATATCAAAAGCTATGAAGCGTTCGTTAAACTTAATAAAATGAAGCCATCAGCAGAGATGTCTACGTAATTAACTTATCGAGCTTAACTAGATTGCAACGAGCCATGGAAAGACGCAAGACGATAATCCTCGTTATGCATTGCATAAACCAATCACGTTTAACATAGTGTAGTGAATGAAAAACACGGTTATTTCAAATTCAAATATGATCCACATAATACACATTTTGTTTAGCGTTTATAAAATATGATCAACACTCAATTGTGTTTATATTTGTGTCATTAGTCCGACTCACATGGATTGCCATTAATTATTTCATATGATACGTTACTAACATCAAAAGCAACAATGATGATGATAATGAAAATATATGGTAGTTTCAATTTCCTTACATTAAAAATTAAAATACGTAAGTGATGGTAATACAATGCAGTCGACATGCACATTATTGGCTTACATGAATTGTATGAACATATCATTTTCATCAACTTCGTAACGCCTGTTGCTTTTTTAATTTGCTCTCTGTTTCCACGACGACCGACAAGACATAGGCCATCACCAACAACACTGTCGTCACGATGCTAAACAGTCTGATAAACACCGAAAATTTGGCCCTCTTCTCTCCCTGTTTAGGGTCTCCGTCCCTATAATGTCTGGCGGTAGACAGAGTCAGATACGTGGCAACGGCACCGAGAGGAATGTTAAAGCAGAGGCAAACGAGGCAAGCCAAAGAAAGGTTAGTGTCAGGAACATTTGCTTGTCCACACAACCGCCTTTCAGAACCTGTTGGTTGAATGCGGTTTCTCTTCTTTCTGTCTGTGGAGCGTTTATCATTGGTGAACATTAAAGGACGGGCAGAGTCATTGTCTAATGAAAGTCTGGAAAACCCAATCGTTGTGTGCCTTAGTTCTGACTCATGGTTCACGAGCGATTTTACAGCTTTATCCATCTTTCTGGGTCTTCTGGAGGGAATGGAGGCGTGTAAGATCGTGGTGGTGCTTTTCTGAAAAGAAATAAACGTCAAAATATATATACCTCTTTCTTAGAAAATGGGGTTTCATGAATGCGCGTGAAGTGTCCGCACAGGCTAATCAGTGACTACACTTTCCCCCGGAACAGGATTTTTGCTACGTAGAGAAATCCTGTGAACAAAAATACCATAACATCGAAAAGTGTTGTCCCTGATTAGCTGGTGCGGAGGCAAATGTATTTAATGCCCCGTTTTCACAGATCACGGCTCATATTATGACTCCGTAAATGTACAGCAAAACAAAAGCTCATCAGATAAAAGCTATATGGCTCTTACTAATGTACATGAACGAAGATTGATTGGAAATAAAACTGTATTGGGTAATAACGAAGTTTACACTAGTGCAGGACTGTTCGATTGCACAGAAAACGTGTTAAGTGTGTTTTGCTCACTAAATTGGTTTTTAAACTGTTTCATTGAATAATTAACATAGTTGAAATTAGAGCTCTGTCATAAACGAAATTTCAATCTCGAAAACGCTTTGTCATAGTTATGGCAAATTTGCCCGTTGCTTAATTCACGGGAACATAACTACGGCATAAATGCCTTGCATATTACACTTCAGTGTGATGACATCATTCATGATTCAAATGTATCGATTGTAAAATGTGGCAATAATTTGCTACGAGCACTAAGTAAATGTTTTGCTTATGCGAGAACAATGGCTTAGATCAAGGACACATAGTTCAGGATACAGTGGCATTCTTCGCATCAGAGTTGTGTCATGTACATCGCCGATGTATTGTGTTAACATATTTTAGGTTTAAATAGACTTTACCCGGATTGTGCTAGACTATAAACACCCTCTTTATTCTCGCTGAAATCAAGCTGACACATTTATTTCATTTTAGGTTATATCATCCATCAAGGGTGAATCGTTCGGAACGGAACGGCTCAGTGTTCAATGTATTTGACATTAAAGACCCAGTCGATGTATCCAGTCGATGAAGGAGGAGATGAACTGAGTTTAATCAGAATGAAAATAAGCATCCATCCTCAAGGGCATCATATAGCAATCTATTTGTGGCAGTAGCTTGTATTTGCGTGTGGTTTTGTATTTATTAAAATAGAACTACATTTACGCCCAATAGAAATTAACATCCGGACGGAGAAAGTTTCTCTTAATAATGCTAAAGACTCTCCCGAAATTCACCAATTACCAAGCAATGTCCTTAAAAAGACAATCGGCGTTAAAAAAATGATTGATATTTAAAATAAAGAACAGAAGGAACACAATCATGTTTGGCATGATTTATCGGACTCCATTTCATATGTATTCGTAGGCGTTATATTACTATTGAAACTCGTGTATTCATGCTACGCGAAAACAAATGTAACATGAATGCAATTGCGAAGTCTTACGGGACTTCTTTACATGCTGAACGATGTCAAACGAAATTTTATTCTTAAAAATAGCATCTACTGGAGATGTTGATAGACAGGTGCAATTACAATAAATTTGTAATAAAAAGCAACCACCAATCCAATATAAAATATTATCAAGGATGCGATTATGCAAGCATAAATGGACAGGAAAGCTTTCTTATGCTATTAAGGCCCAGGGTCGATGCAATTTAACACGTACAGCCCGATCGGGATATATTTCGTTTTTACTTCATGATATATTAAAGCGAGTATTATAAACGATCTTATAACTTAAAAAAAAACATAAAAAGTTGATGAATAAAAAACAAACACGAATACAAATTCAAAAGTAGTACCAGAAAATAAACGAAAAACAAGTTTTACTCAATTGCAAATCCCTGACTGCTGTACAGCAAAAACCTCCGTTATGAAACAAGAAATTTACTGTATTGGGAAATCCCCTAAGTATGCGTTGATTCGTTCTAAGAACGCATTGACACACTTATGGTTCTATAACAAATACGAGTAAACGTATCGATATATCGTTAACGTGCTCGTTATTTATTTCACTCAAGTACACAATATTTTATTGATGGTACCATTTAACTATTGTTAATCATTTTTATTTTACATTCCCCGTCGTTTTCATATGTTGCTTTGAGATTGCGAGCATGAAATGTTGATTTTGAAATCTTACATACTCGCTTTAAAATGATGCAGTTATTGGTATTCGGTAATTTTACATAAGAATCTCGCGTGTGGTATAATTATGAACTTTATGATCGACTAGCCGCACTAAGCCCTTTTTTCAATATCGTCATTTTTATTCGTGCGTGTAAATATAGGCCACGACACAATATGTATACTATTATATGAGCGAGAATTACATTCTGATTATAAAATAAAATGAGGAAAACTATGCAAAACTATGTTCATTTCTAGAATGTAGTTCATATATACTCGTTTTGTTTTATTTCAACCGCTTAATTTAAATAATTGAGTTAATTAACATCGTCAAAAATATGAATCTGTTATTGGTTAATCTTATTCACTTACATTATGTTTGCATGTTCATAATTTAAATGATTCGCGCTATTCGATTTGCATTCAAAGTTTCCGCTGCATGATTTATCGCAAGATTTGTATGTCGCAAATTAGATGAGTCAGCTATGCCGTAAACATGTATGATTCCGTAATTGGAATATACAGTTATTTGGCATCTCAGTAAAACCATTCGCAGAATACAGATCATAACAGTCGGCATCAATGCTAACTTTTATGTCTTGTATATGATTTTATCTTCGTTTAGCCGTTTGTTGCAGACCCAATTAAATGTGATGGATAAAACAGATTACGATAGAAGTTGTATTAATGTATGTTAGCCGCGCTATGGAAAAACAGGGCTTACTGCATGGGCGTAATCTTTCGTCCAAGATTAGCCTCGATTTATTATATTAATGTTTGTCACTCGTGTTTAAAGTCGAATTTGGCTTTCATATTCGTATGTTTTTCTTTCAGATAATGCGCTATGATCAAAGCGAAACGAAATTAAACTTAACTTTAAAAAAAATATATGATTAAACATTAAACTTCATTTTACTTAAGTTAGCGGCTTGTTGTTTATACGTTTAACGTTATATCTTACATTAACACAAACATTTATCTAGTTAATAACATCAACAATAAGGTACAACATTATGATAATTTAGTACTTTCATAATTATAAACTGTACACTTCATCATTATTTGAATATAATAGCAAAATAACTATATATTAAACCTTGATTGTAGAATAAACGGGCATCGTTATGTTAAGTTTAATAACAATAACATTCACACAAACATACTTCTCTAAACATATTAGTCTGCAGTATGCTTTGTTTAATCAGACTGAACTCGTCTTTGCCATCAAATAAAAAATAGGTTTATCGATGTAAATGTCAATATCAAACGAAATGTAATATACAAACTGAATATTTGCAAAATACGGTACCTTAAAGCATTTGTGTCGTGTTCTGAGAAAACTGGGCAAAATGCTTGTGCGTAAAGTGTCATTCCAGATTAGCCTGTGCAGTCCGCACAGGCTAATCCGGGATGACACTTTCCGCTTAAACTGGATTTTCGCAAAAAAGAGACATCATTTAAACGAAAAATTCAATAAAAGCGGAAATTGTCGTCCCTGATTAGCCTGTGCGGACTGCACAGGCTAATCTGGGATGACAATTTACGCACAAGCATTTTGCCCAGTTTTCTCAGAACACGCCACATTTCTTATCATGAATTCGCAACGCTAAAAGAACACTTAAATCGTCCATCCATATCTGAAGTGGTATCCTATAAGAAGGAATAAACTAGTAATCGTGATGATTCTAAACTTTCAAGCACAAAATGTCACTCAGTTGAGTATATTTCTCCGTCGAACATTGCTTCAAAAAATTTGCTTTCCTGTGTCATGGATATACAATGCAAAACAAAGCAATTATATGTTTTATCCGTATATTGCGAGTGTTGTCCTATAGGAAAAAGTTAGACTTTTCTTCGCCAGCTACAGAGGAATCCTGAAGATTCCAAATAGTTGAGCACATATTGTCACTCAGTTTTGTATGTTCCTCCTCCACGCAATTCTTAAAAACAATATCAAAGTCTTAAGTAGACATTCGATAGGGTCATCTCAGATAGTTAGCCGCTGTCTCTTTAAAAGACAACGCATGAATTCGCATTTTCCAATGCAGCAAACGTGTTCACTGCACAAATTTGCTATGGATTATTCGCCCGAAAATTGTTTGTTTCTAAAAGCGTGTGTTTAATAAACTGAACAAACGCATATTAAGTATACATATTGCCAACGTTAAACAGTGATAGTATAAAAATGATTAATGTTCTTTGAGGTTCATCATATAAGTTCATGTTTCAAAAGCATGTTTAATTTCAAAATTTAGAAAAGGCATAAATACAACATTTATAACCAAACATGGATATACTAAATAAGCTTTCAACATTAAAAATAAATACTCTGCTCTCGTCAAACAAAACCTTTATTTCATGAATGTTGCTTCTAATGGATGCTCATAACAAGCAGTGTGTCAATCGATGTTACCAAATATGCGTTTCTTACACAGACGTTACTGACGCATTCAATAATCAAATAAACCGCTTATCAATCGGCAGTTTAGAGGCAACCGTAGAACCGCACATAAAATTGTAGGCGAATAACTTGGTTTAATGAGACTGAAAATAAACATGAATCCCGTAGAGCAATCATCAACATCTATTTGTGGCTTTTGATGGAAATTAATTGACGCGAACATAATTTCTACTATTTTCATATAAAATATATCTATTTTGCATCGAATCGGAACACAGTCTAACTTTATGCTTGCCAAGTTAATGCTCAGTAAAAGTTAAAATGTAAAAATACACGCACTTCCATGACATAATTAGAATTGTCATTTATTTGAAAGCGTCCAGGAACCATGAATAGAATACAGAACGCAGCAGCAAGAAGTAAAACACGATTGAATCTTCATCCTTAAGTAAGGTGTCAGTTTAATTTTGTGTCAGCCATTTGTTACAGACAAAATTAAAGAAACTAGAAAACATAGGATACCATACAAGTTAAGTCGATGCATATAATGACATTATTTTTATAAGATTTGTGTTATATGTGGAATGGTTTGTCAACGGCTTGTTAAGCATTTGAATTTATCTGATGAATGATAGGTATGTATCATAGGGTTACATATACAAGTAAAATATCCATTCAGTTAAGCAATGTATTTTTTACATTATGTTTTCCATTCAGTATTTACAGTATTTAATACATCAAATGGGTACTTTAATGTGAAACTACGCAACACAATTGTTTTACGATTATGACATTTGACAAAACCGTAACTAATATGACGTTGATATGAGCGTAGCAAAACGCAGAACTTGTCGATACATATTCAGTTACGTATATTTAATAAACGGATTCTAGTATATGTAACTAAAATTCAACTAAAGTATTTAATATGTTAATGTGACAATAAACAAACCTTACTTGTCCATACAAGCGTGTCAAATACAGTATACAACTTACGAAAACTATGCCAATAAACTATAAACTAAACTATTAGTACGTTAATATTGGAATTTACCACACTAAATTAATTTAGTATTTTAATACAAAAAAAAACTATACAGAAAACCAGTTCATGAATGTAATTGACGAAAATATCATGTTAACCATTATGTTAATTTGATAACAGTAAACTTGATGCAATTAAAATGTTCACTATAAAAATAGCCAACACGGTACCTAAAGTCGTTTCCTTTTCCCATGCTGAAATCTGATATCCGTATAAATAGCGCGCTCGTATTCAAAACTGAGTTAAGCTAAGCTTTGCCATTCAAACAATAACAATCCCTAATTTTATAGTAGTCTGTAATGCAATGAAGTCATTTGAAATACCGACAATTAAAATTTGAACACAAACTCCTGAAGCAAATGTTGGATGAAATTGAGCTCATATTTAAGCCCACGGTTAAAATAATGTTATTTGTATGACTACGGATGGTGTTTGTTAAACGTCAGTTTATGTCTGCCAAGTCCCAGTAATTTAATATTGTTTCTCAGCACGTCGACCGTAAGCTCATTATCGTTCCAGCGTTTGTTAAATGATTGAAAGTGTCAGCTTTGTACTGACAAGAGAGGGTTAAGACATATGTTTGGTATCAAAGAAATTCGAGAAACAGCTGCTGAAAATTAATTGTGTCTGATAAATGTTATGCGTGTGTACTATTTTGAGTTTGTTTTTCGTTTATCAACGCATTTACTGTAGCATGTTTGGGTTAGCCCTGACCTTCACGCTAGTATCGTTTCGTATAATACCAGTAGACGGTATTAACATGAATTGCTCTCATAATACTGTTTTTAGAGTTTAGATATTACTTCATTGTTTATTCTATATATTTATGTTGATGCTAACGTCGCTATTTGAATCTAATACGCTTAATATACGACAGTGAGATAGTGTTATACTATAATCGCAATATATAAATCCTGTACCTGTTAAAGGGACATCGGGGATATTTTTTATTTAGTGGCTAGAACGAGCGCATCACTCATTACGTGCGCAATAGCTATCATGTGCCCACATACTAGCGATAGTGTTTGCACTTAATAGCGTGTGGACGAACAAACATTTCAATCTGGTAATTAAAATTTCAAATATGATCCACATAACTCATATTTTGTTTGGCGTTTATATAATATGATCAACACGCACTCGTGTTTGTATATGTGTCATTTGTCCTACCAAAATGGATTGCCATTCATTATTTCATATAATACGTTACTCAAACCAAAACCAACAATGATGATGATAATGAAACTAAATGTCGGTTTCTATTACCTCATATTAAAACTGCAAAAACGTAAGTGATGGTAATACAATGCGGTCTACATGTACATTATGGGCTAACATGAATTTTATTAACAAGTCATTTTAATCAACTTTGCAACGCCTGTTGCTTTTTCAATTTGCTCTCTGTTTCCACGACGACCCACAATACATAGGCCATCACCAACAACACTGTCGTTACGATGCTAAACAGGCTGATAAACACCGAACACTTCGCCTTCCTCTCGCCCTGTTTAGGGTCCCCGTCTCTATAGTGTCTGGCTGCGGACAGAGCCAGATACGTGGCAACGGCACCGAGAGGAATGTTAAAGCAGAGGCAAACGAGGCAAGCCAAAGAAAGGTTGGTGTCAGGGACATTTGCTTGGCCACACAGCCGCCTTTCAGAACATGTTGGTTGAATTCGGTTTCTCTTCTTTCTGTCTGTGGATCGTGTATCGTTCTTGAACACTTTAGGACGGGCAGAGTCATTGTCTATTGAAAGTCTGGAAAACCCAATCGTTGTGTGCCTTAGTTCTGACTCATGGTTCACAAGCGATTTAACAGCTTTATCCATGTTTCTGGGTCTTCTGGAGGGAATGGAGGCGTGGACAATCTTGGTGGTGCTTTTCTGAAAAGAAATAAATGGCAATATATATGATGCTCCTTATTAGAAAACGGAGTTTGATGTATGTACGTTAAGTCTCCGCACAGGCTAATCAGGTCCGATACTTTCCCTCTGAACAGGATTTTCGCTATGAAGAGAAATCTTGTGAACAAAAATAAAATATAAAATCAACAAATATCGTCCCTGATTAGCCGGTGGGGAATGAACGCAAATGTATTAAATGCCCCCGTTTTCACAGATCACAGATCATAGTATAACTCCGTATAAGAACGGCAAATCAAAAGCTCATCAGAAAAGCTACATGGCTTTCACTAATGTACATGAACGAAGATTGATTGGAAATAAATCTGTATTGTTTGATAATGAAGGGTTACACTAGTGTAAGAATATTTGATTGCACACAAAACGTGTTTATTGTATTTTGCTCACTAAATTGGTTCTCTTAACTGTACCAATGAATGTTAAAAAAAGTGGAAAAAGAGCTCTGTCACAAACGAAATTTCAATCTCGAAAACGATTTGGCATAGTTATGGCAAATTTGCCTGTTGCGAAATTCATGGGAACATAGCTAAGGAATAAATGCCTTCAGTGTATTGACACCATTCATATTTCAATTGTATCGCTTGAAACATGCGGCAAAAATTGCTCCGAAACCTAAGTAATTTGTTTGCTTATGCGAGACCAATGGCTTGGGTCAAGGGCACATAATTCAGGATAAATTGGCATTTTTCGCATCAGAGTGTTGTGTCATGTACTTTGCAGATTCATTGTGTTTACATATTTTACGTTTAAATAGACTTATCCCGGATTGTGCTAGACTATAAAAACCCTCTTTATTCTCGCTAAAATCATGCTGAAACATTTATTTTATTAAATGGTATATCACGCATCAAGTGTGAATCATTTGGCATCTTGAGTTTCAAGTTAATTGCTTGACATATTAGGAAGAAGTTCGTTTCACAAACTTTTATCAATTTATGCGGACAGACCGACATACCGACCAACAGAGTTATTCACATATAACCATGTCAAACTTCGTTTGCTTGGGTATAAACATTAATTTCCACAAACATCATAAGGCGAGACTTGCATGCTATCATCTTCAATGCTTTTTATTTATGGTTTGTTACCAATTGTCTGTCTGTAGCAACAAGCATATCTTTAACCAAACATTTAAAATAATCAATGAGCTTTCAACAGCATATATACGAATACAGTTAATCTTCTCCAACTCGTGGTCAGACAGGTTGGTTCTTGCGGTTTAGTATAACCAGCAGTGTGTCAATCAATGTCACCAAATTGTTGACCCAGGCATAAGTGACGCACACACGCATCAGAGGAACTGCTAACAGGGCAGTGTATTTGACATTAAAGACCCAGTCGATGTATCAAGTCGATGAAGTATGAGATGAACGGAGTTTAATCAGACTGAAAATAAACATGCATCCTCAAGGGTATCATAAAGTCATCTATTTGTGGCAGTGGCTTGTATTTGCGTGTGGTTTTGTACCTTATTTAATAGCAATATAGTTATGTCCAATCGACATAACATCCGAACGGAGAACGTTTCACTTAATATTTCTAGATAGTCAAAATTTCGCCAATTAACAAGCAATGTCTTTAAAAAAAGACATGATTTCACAATACAAGACAAATATACAACACAGAAGTTTCACTATTTATAATGATTTATCTGACCCCATATTATATATTTTCCTAAGTGTGTTATAATTATTTAATCACGTGTATTCATGCTTCACGAATGAAGAAATGTAATATAAATGAAATTGCGACTTCTTACGAGACTTGTTTACATGATGAACGATGTCAAACAGCATGTTTTTACGTTAACATAGTACTGTAGACGTTAATAGAAAGATACGACTATGATAAAATTTAATTAAAAAAGCAACCACCAACCGAACATAAATTATTATCAAGAATGCGATTATGCAGACATTTTCGGAAAAGCCGTGTTAAGTTATATAGGCTCATGCGCTGGGTAAATTAAAACGTACAGCCCGATCGGGATGTATTTCGTTCTATAACTTAAAAAAAAAAACAACAACATAAAACAACATTAAACTCAGTAATGTACACAAGACATGTACTGTATTTGGAAATCCCCTTAATATTCGTTGATTCGTTTTTAGGACGCATTGACACAATAATGGTTCTATAACAAATACGGGTAAACCTTTCGGTATATCTTTAACCTGCTCGATATAAATTTCACTCAAGTACACAATATTTTATTGATAATACCATATAAAGATTGTAAATAAATGTTAATTAACAGTTCACGGTCGCAGTCATATGCTGCTTCGAGATTGCGAGCATAAAATGATGATTTAAAATCGTACATACTCGCTTTAAAATTATGCAGTGATGGGTATCTGGATATAAGGGCCCTAAGCCCTTCTTTCAGTATCGATATTGATTTTCATGCACATAAATATAGGCCACAACAATATACGTTTAATATTATATGAGCGAGGATAACATTCCGATTATAACATAACATGAGGAAAAATATGCAAAACTATGTTCATTTCTAGAATGTTGGTCATATACAGTACATGTATATTCATATTAGTTTATTTTAACCGCTTGATTTAAATAATTGAGAAAAAATAAACCGTCAAAAATATTAAACTTTTATTATTTTATCTTGTACACTTAATGTATGATCGCATTTTTAAACTTTTGAATGATTCGCGCAATTCGATGTGCATTAAACGATTCCGCTGAATGGATTATCGCAATATTTCTTAGTCAAAAATGAGAGAATCAGCTATGCCGTTAAACAAGTATGATTCCGTATTTGGAATAGACAGTTATTTTGGCATCATTGTTAAGCCATTCGTAGAATACAGATAATAACGGCTGTATGTCAAATAGAGCTCCGTCTGCATCAATGCTAGCATGTGCGTCACTTATTGAATTTTATCTTCTTTCAGTCGTGTGTAGCAGACACATTTAAAAGTGCTGGATAAAGTAGAAAGCGATAGACGTTAACTATATTTATATGAGCCGCGCTATGGTTAAACATGGCTTAATACATTGGCGTAATGTTTCGTCCCAGATTAGCCATTGAAATTCGCACCGGCTAATAAGGGACGATGCTTTCCGCTGTTTATGGATTTTGTTGTTTGAAGAACATCTCTCCTCAACAAAAGTCCAGTCTAGGCGAAACGTGTCATATCTGATTAACTTGTGCGGACTGCACAGGCTTATCAAGGAAGACACATTACGCACATGTCGTATTCCCAGTTTTGATATACATCAGTGTATATTTGTATATTCAATTCTGTTGTTATTTAAAGGCCCAACAAAGGTGACAAATCCAATTATTATGCATATAAACTGGTCTAATTTTTACCGGATTTCAGTTACTCTTGCATAAAAAATGCTTATAACACATCTTAAGTGCAACGTTGTCAAGTATTATGGAACATATATATCCTTTTCATAATTGGAAGAAATGTTTAAAACTTTGCAACTAACGTGGTATGTAGCCTCAAAGCGGTGACGTATGCAAAAATAGCCTAAAGAAAATTAAATTTTAATTCTATTTTAAACAACTTTTTACAAGCAGAAAGTAACTTATTAGATAACTACAAACGTTTTAACCATTTAAAAGCGACCTACTTTGTGAGTGATACCGGTAAAGTTGAAAATCAACAATATATTTTTGGTGACCTGAGTCACTTTTACTTTCACTTTCCCGAGTAAATAGCGTTATAAATAAACTGATTGTTTGTAAATACAATTGACTTGGAGGACACTGTATTTTGAGCTCAAAACAAGTTGTATTGCTCATTTTTTATGGTAATGTCCAATAACATATATACATTGTTTTTTGATAACCTTTATAAATAAAATATGAAAAAATATTTAAAAATCTGTAAATAATTACGGATCGTCACCTTTGTAGGGCATTTAAGGGATTCATGATAACTGTTTACGTGTGTATAACATTGAAGTTTTGATGAAAAGAGGTTAACGTTTCATACAATTCTGATGTTCAGGCCGAACACTCATTCTGATAAACTATTATGCCTGTCGATTTCTACCATTCATGTTTGTTCTTCTTTTTTAAATTCGTTTAAAAGACCACATCGGCTTTGATGTTCGTATGCTTACTCCTTTCTTCCGATAATGCATTAGTACCATAACAAAACTAAATTAAACTAATTATTTCAATTTGTCCACACAGGCTTGATAAATAAGTTTAACGTTGTATCGAACATAAGTCAGTATATTAATTGAGTTAAAAACATAAAAAATTAGGTAAACCAGTATGTTAATTTATAAAGTTCATGATTATACACCTCATCATTACCTCAATGTACCCCTCGATTTTAGAAGATATTCGGAACTAATTATGTCATGTTAAAAACATTTTACTCCGCACAAGACTCCATCTGTAAACATATTATCCTGCAAAATAATTTGTTTATTCCGACTGAAAGCGTCTAGACCGTAATACAACTAGATTTATTGATGTAAATGTCAAGTTTTAAACAAAATGTAAAACTATCACATTTGTGTCATGCGATACCTTAATGCATTTCTTTTTTCTGTGTCATGGTTACACAACGCTGACAGTACTCTTTTATCCTCTATCCATATTTGTAGTAGTGTCCTCTCAGAAAGAGTTGGGATTTTTTCTTGCAGTTAAAACAATAAATCTTCAAGTTTCTAAATAATCAAGCACACAATTTTGCTCAGTTGTGTATAATCCACCACCAAACAATACAAAATGCCAAAGTCTAAAGCAGCAATTCGATAACGTCATCTTAGATAGTGCGCCTTGGTCGCTGTCAAAGACAACGCATGCATTCGCATTTTCCACATTTTCCAATACAATACACATGTTAACTGAACATGTCGCTATGGATTATTTGCGCGGAGGTTGTTTATCTCTGGAAGTCGTTTGTTTAAAAAAAACTGAACAAACGCGCATTAAATATACATATTACGAATGTTAAAACAGTTAGAAGTATTATAAAAATGAATAATATTCTTTGAGATTGATAGCTTAAGTTCATTTCTAAAAAGCACACACAATTTGAAAAAAGAAATAAAAATAGCATAACTGCAATATTCATATCGACACATTTGATGGAAGCAATAAGCTTGCAACAACACAAATGAATACTCTGCTCTCGTCAAACACAACCTTCGTGTTTAGGATTGTTGCTTCTAGTGTTGACTCATTACTAGCAGTTTGTGAATCGATGTAACCAAATATGCCCAGCCTACATAGACGTTATTGACGCATCAAATAAACCGCTAATTAATGGGAAGTGTTTTTGACAGTGTACATGTAGACGCAATCGTCGACATACACATTCACATGTTAGCGTGTACAATGCATAGTTACAGCTTTCGTAAACATTCCAATAAATAAAAATTAAATCATTACTCGAACATTGGTTTTTAAATCACACTTAACAATACAGAGATTTTTAATATAAAATAAAATACTGATTCCATATAGTATATAAATAACAAAAAACAGCTATAAAGGAAACCATTATATGAACCTTATGGAAGAAACTATCAAGTAAACCATGATTCATAGTTCATGGCAACACTCTTACAAAAAAGCATAAAAATAAATTTTATACAAATGAAATATTTGCTATTATATTAGCGGATACGTGAGACCATTTTCTATTCCTATGTGCCAGGGATGCGACAACGTTGGAAAGTATGCTGAAATCCGCTGTTCGTATAAAAAGCGCTCTCGCATTCAAAGAGGAGACTGGCTTTTATTCGCCAGTAAAAACAAACATCACGAATGTCTTCATAGTCACGCATACAATGTCATTTCAAATGCCATATTTAAAAGCTTAAATACGATGAAAACATTTAAAATATTCGATAATTTGTCTTAAGTTAGCAGTTGTTGCTTTTACGTGCTTTATGGCATATTTAAATACACTATTCGACACGTGCAAAAGTCAAATATTCGCTATAGATCGCTCGTTTGTTGAATGTAACTATATATCAGGCTTATCATTTAGATTTACATGAACAGCAATTGTAAATGTTCTTAAAACTAATTCATAAGTTTAGCCACAAAGATGATGCGACGCTTCTGCAAAATAATATTTATGATGCATCTGGTTCAAAAAGTGTAAAAGTTTCTTAGGTAAGCATGGTAAATCAGAAAACATATACTTCATAAAAACTCCTTAATTCATAACACATCTACAATGTTTTACAAATAAATAATAACTCAAAATAAACGTACGTTTTTAATAATTTCATTGCGTCTAAAAGGCATTCGTTTCGTTTTGATAACGAGATCATCAAAAGGCTCCACGATCTGTGTTTGTAGTGTAAAGGAAAATGTCTGATCTATCGACCAAATCGACCTTAGTCAATATAAATAATTGTTTTGCTTAACTAAAATTAATGTGAATCGCAAAACAAATTTTCATCTGTAGAATGTCAATAAATATTTCCTCAGTTTCAATTAAGAACGTCGTGTTTTGGGATAATGAGACAAAGTATAAGCACGCAAAATTCCCTCATTTTTATGACGCTTGTAAACCTTAAATAAACATCGACAACGTCAGTATTATCTGCAAGATTGGCATTCACATTGATGTTTAGTCTAGAATCTAGGAGCAAGATTAGCATTCACATTGATGTATTGTCTGGAATCTAGGAGGAGATCTCATTGTTAACCGACTTGAATAAACATGAAACATCTAGGGCATCATAAACCAGACATTGACGAGTAGATGTTTGACATTTATGGCATTTAGGACAACTCATTAATCAGGTCAAAGCCAACAGTGCCGAAGTCGTAACTTACTTTTAATAAATATATGTTTGCCCGTCATTTGATTTAGAAATGTTTCTCTAACTGTCTGTCTTATATTGCATACCTGTCTTATATTGCATTCACTATTGCACAATTAATAATTACATGACTCGAGATTAAATGCCGTTTTTAAAGATATTTTTTAATCATTTTAGAAAAATGTATATGTTCTCCTGTCAATTTTGTGTATCAATAATGTAAAATAAATACAAAATGTAATACGTGTGAATTACATGGTATCTTGCCATATAATATAGTGAACGAGTTTGTTAAACCGATGCGCGAAATAAATATTTAATAAAGTTTTATACTTTATCGAAAATAATGCACACAATATTTTCTGATTTGATTTAAATGTTATAAAACTGAATGTTTTCAGAATGATTTCAATTATATCAGTTGCCAAACTAACTTACTGACATTATTATCTTCGTATTAGACATAGTCTGTGTGTTTACAATTCTTAAATAGAATACACATGAAAATGAACCTCGTTCAGGAAAATCGCAGTTAAATGCTTGGCGTACAGTATCCAAACAAGCTAACCAGTTAAGACACTTTCCGCGTTTACAGAATATTTCGTTAAAAGGAAGTGTGTTCTACACAAAAATCAAGACATGGCTAAAAGTGTCAACCCTTACACTAGCCTGCGTAGACTGCACAGGATAATATGGTACGAAAATTTACGCACCTGTATTAATCGCAATGTTCTAGAACGCGGCTGAAACATTTTAATCGCCAATAGCTTTAACATCCGGAGCAGACTTTATTCTTAGTTTAAGCTCCGAAAAATAGCATTCATTCGTCAGTTATTTTTACAATGTGTTGTGTATTGTACACTTTATGTTATTCAGGACATAGCAGTTAAAGATCGAACACAGCCCAGTATGCATTACTGACAAAATGGATGTTAATTACATGAATTGTTAGGTAAGGGTTTGTGTTTCATCAATCGAATTGTAAGACAATGTCTACATGGATAGGCTTGTTTCGACAAACAAAAGCTAAGCGTTCAGTTTTAAAAACATAACAAACAATGGTTTAAATAAACTGATCGTAACCTTGCTTAGTAAAATCAAATGAGCCTCACTCTGTAAAACGGGGGTTAATTGCATGTGCGTAAATTGTTGTCAGATAAGCCTCTGCAGTCCGCACAGGCGAATGAAGGACGTCACTTTCCGCTGTTGTTAAATATTTTCGTTTAAAGAAAGACTCTTCTTGACGAAAAGCCAGTTAAGGCGGAAAATGTCGTCCCTGTGGACTGCACAGGCTTATCTGGAACGACACGTTAAGCACATGCATTAAACCCCTTTTCACAGAGCTCAATTGCTATAACTGGCTTTCTGTGAAAAAATGACATTAAGTAAACTGATACTTTCCTAATTAAGAAAGTATAGTTAAGCAAGTTCGAATGATATCTATTGTAGTAATATACGTTTACTACAAGGTTAACTATACACATAGGTAGAAGTGGATACCGTCGATCATGGTGCCTTCGAAAGGATCAAGACAGATAAAAGTTACAGTAACAATAATAACAACTTGTTCTTCACAGATCTGGATATGCACACTGGTTCCTAGCGTTATTCGCGGCTAGGGTACCGATTGTCCAAAATGGCCCCATGACAGTTTGTTCAGTTTACCACATTCCTTCCCACTTTATAGTCCCCCATTGATACTCGGGCTCGATTATACTCAATTTGGGCGGGGGAGGGCGGTCGGGGACTTTATTGTTCCTTTTACTCCCCCAGTACACGTTTGGAGTGTCCTCATCAGCTTACGTGAACAGCGTGTTGAATCCCTTGCCTGACATGAACAGATTGGGTCCGCACACAATGACCAGGGCCATAGGGCTCATATTGTTGACCTACTCGTTGCAAGCGACGATGGCCATAACTTGCTTAAGAAGGTCATAATGTTCATCTGGTAGCTCCTTCAGCAGAGGTTTCAGATGAGTCACACACGATTTGGGGTCCTTCGGGTACCTTTCATGTATGGTAAGGAACTGGGCGGTCATCCTGACAGGCCCTGAAGAACACATTGAGCATGCCTGCGATGCCATGATGTCGCCACACTCGTCCAGGCTGGATTCTCCGCGGGAGTCGAACTGGGCCCTCATGCTCTCTCTCGTGGCATCACTGCTACTCGGCCGGAATATGCCCTTCGGGTTCATTCCATGATGTTGGATATGCAAACAGGTCTTCTTCACAATGAACGACACACTGTTTCCCTACAAACGAGTTACGAATGTTCGGGCACCTTGCAGTGCGCGACGGTACTTTCATCTACAATGCCAAATGACAATCAGTTCGCAACCGAAACACTCTTTCAAAAGGCACAGACAATACAGATATTTCTAGTGTTATCTTAGCAACATGTGCCACGCGAAGATATTTGTGCCGGTTTTGTTAAAAGCAGATCTTCACGATGAACGGCACATGGTTAACTTTGGGTGCCCGGCTAACGAGGTCAGAAAGTGGGACTCCTAATGTTCGTTCGCCTTGCGGTACAAGACGCTTCATACCCGCATTTACGATCTTCTTGTTTCTAACCATCGATGCATCATATCTCAGTGGCTGTGTATTGTAAAAAATGTCCGTTACAAGGATGGGTTGGTCACTTTGCCGGGAAGGGATTTTAATTGCTTATCCCAACAACAGCATTCCCGGATGCAAAATCCCTGATTCGCATTAATGTGGTTAACCAGATCCCTCACTACAGCATAGACCCAATTTAAATCACTTAACATTATAAATTGGGCCATTTGACTAGAGTTGGACTCATAGTTAACCTTTTGCCAACATTTTCCCATACAGCATAGACCACAGTGCGGGATCCTGTCACCTGTTCCATGGTTTGACCTTACTCCTTAATCATATTAGTGACCCTAAAGACCAACAGGATCCCATCCAAGTCCCACCCTATGCGTGCCACTACCCCCACACCCGAATCAGTGTCGGCCCTACCACTGGCCGCATCTAGCTCAACTTTGAACAATGTCGGTCATCAAATTGACCGCACAACCTAAATTAATGTCAGCCATACCGGCCGCATATAGTACAACCTCGAACAATGTCGACCATAAAATTGACCGCAAAACCTCAGTAAATGTCAGCCACACCGACCGCATATAGTACAACCTCGAACAATGTCGACCATAAAATTGACCGCACAACCTCAGTTAATGTCAGCCACACCGGCCGCATCTAGCTCAACCTCGAACAATGTCGGCCATAAAATTGATCGCACAACCTCAGTAAATGTCAGCCACACTTGCCACATATAGTACAACCTCGAACAATGTCGGCCATAAAACTGACCGCATCAAGCAGAACCACGAATAATGTCGGTCATAAAACTGACAGCATCTCAAACAACCTCAGTAAATGTCGGCCATACAACTGAATGCATCTCGCACTAGTTACAGGGCGCCCCAAATGGTAGCGCCCTCCTACGGTTCGATCCCCAACTCGCGTAATGCTAAGCTACAGCATCTGACCGTATCTTGCAAAACCTCAGACCACAACGGCCTAACAACTGACCGTATCTTGCACTTCTTCAAGGACGCCCCAATTGGTGGCATCATATTATGATTCCCCATCACATTGCTCAAGTCACCGTCTTCTACCAGGGCTCCGCCATCGACCCTGCCACTTGAGTCGATGCCATTGTCCGAGCCCCCACCATTACACCGCTAGCTTGCGCGAGTCAAATAAACCCGTCAATCTGTCAATTTGAGCAGGCAATCATTTAGGAGCCATCGTCAATGCCCCTACACGTACAGTACATTGTATAAAGGCTTATCTTGCCAATCAGCCATAAGACCACAACTCTCTTTCTCACACCCCACCTATGCAGGGAAATGATCTAATTTACAAATTTGCAGTCGGTCATGATTCAGTCGGTCGCGATTCACATTAAACCTGCACTCTTTTAAGCTCGTCAAAGAACATAAATTACCAGGTGGATCAGTTCCGTGCATGAGTCATTCCTGAATAAATCGGAAATCGCTCACCGCCTTCACCACAACTCGCCCCAGTGAATCTCGAAGCATATACATTCGCTTTCCTAAACCCTTTTCCTGTGCCATAGGGACCACCTAGCCACTTAAACCCAAGGCGGCCCCCAATATGTCAATAGTGGCTCCATGTTTTCGCAATACAATCAACTCGAGCACCTGTTCCAACATCTGAACCTTTTCCGGCAACTGAGCAACTACCCGGTCCGAGACCAATGTATTCTCAGCCGCCGTATCTATTACACCCTGTATTGCAAAGCCGTTCACACTTGTATTGAACCGGGAAATCGAGTCCGATTTGATCTGCCCGATTATCACCGGTAGGCCCTTTTCGTTTTGGATACTATTTGGACATTCTTGAGATAAGTGCCCTATCTCTTTGCTGCCTGACTGGAGATGGCGATGGACTTCTGGTGGACCTTGCCAAAAGCTGGTCAAGCATCCCTGTACAGATGTCCATCTTTTCATCTAACGCGTCCTCCTTTCTCTCTACGGCCCCCACCCTTTCTACAAGCCTACTTTCCGAGACCACATTCACCCCTGCCACCTTGACCAGCCCTTCACACTCCACTTCAGCTTGTATATAGCTTGCTCTATAGACGCGGGCCTCTAACTTATGACTAGCTCACCCGCTTCTGTCTCACTCGCACCCATGCAAAATCTCAATATGGATTCTTGCAACATATAAGCAAGTCCCTATATTCCTCGCCCGCAAGGGGCAACACATCGACCGATTCATGCTCTCCTTGCCTAGCACTGGAGAAGGTTACCCTTGCCGTCTCCTGGCAAGTCGCGGTACCCAAAACGCCTCTGTAGCTTGTCTACTACCTCTAAATAGCTTAGCTCCACCTCCCTTTCCATCAACAAGGCATAGTATTCACTTGCCGTGTCGGTCAATCAGATACACAAGTAGTCTCTCTTCTCCCTATTCTCCCACTCAAAAATAGTACAGAACTTTTCAAATTTGGTAAGAAAAGACTGCCAGCTTCCCCGACCATCATATATTAGTGCCTTAGGCAGTGATTGCAGCCTAGACTTCTGCTGGCAAGGAGGCAAAGCTCTCTGGCCAAAGGTTGCCGCAACATTATCGCTAACACCTCGCGTTGCATTAACAACATTCTGCGACAAAAGACGAGGGGTTACCCCGCTCCTGTCAACCTGTGGTGCATGTACCACCGGTGTCGAAGTTACATATCCCGACTGCACGCCATGTGTGAGCTGGTACTGAACAGGCTGTGCCTCATGTGCCATTGCATGGTACTGTAAAGGGTTCATCCCATGTGCCACGGGCACCTGAGTCACCGCCTGGTATTGACCCGACTGCACGCCATATGTGAGCTGGTACTGAACAGGCTGTGCCTCCTGTGCCATGGCATGGTACTGTATAGGGTACACCCCATGTGCCACGGGCACCTGAGTCACCGCCTGGTATTGACTTGAATGAACGCCATGTGTGAGCTGGTACTGAACAGGCTGTGTCTTCTGCGCCATGGCATGGTACTGTACAGGGTACACCCCATGAACCACGGGCACCTGAGTCACTGCCTGGTATTGACCCGACTCAACACCATGAGTAACCGACATATGCGCCACCACTTAATATTGCACAGGCTGCACCTCCCATGCTACTGGTGTCGGTTTCACAGCCAAATATTTCACAGGCTGTTGAACTGACCCCTCATCGACCGGTTCAGTGACTGGTCCACTAGCTTCTCCATACCTATCCCCCTCCTCATTACATCTATGCTCGGAATAAGGATGAAAATCAAATGTACTCAACCCAAACATGACCTACATCAGATGCTAAGTAGATGTTACAAATGTTAATTTTGAGATGTCCATCCATAATGAACATTGGATAATGTATTTAAGTTAATTATTTTTTAAACAACTAAATTAAATTACAATTATTGCAAAGTTCAGGTATAACAATTAATTTACTCAGTTGAAAAGTATAAGAATTAATTTAATTTATTTGAGGGACTACGGTAATATATCTCGAACAGTGGGTGCACTTATGAAGTCAGTTAAGAATATATACGGTAATCCAACAAAACTGTTACAATATATCGTTGGACTCGTTATTTGAGACAGATACCAAAAACACCAATATTAATATTACAGGTGTATTGATTATTGTAAATAACATACACCAAGTGACTTATAATATACAATAATAAACAAGACACACTTTTGAGCGTGCAAGCAGCGAAAAAACAAGGGAATATAACACATTCAAATGCCCTTTAAACTTCAAATTGGCATTGAATATCACAAACACAAAAACAAAATGTGGCAATATGATTTAATATTTCAAAAACCATAACAAATGAGTTACAGATAACAAGTCAAAGTATTCAACCTTACTTGTCGTTAAATCGCGACCAAATCACGAATCGTATAATTCGTAATCAATAATTTATCTCTTTGAGTTTATAACTACTCAAGAGAAATGAACGAAATTCACTCTCTCCCTCACTGAATAAATTGCCATTGTCCACTGTAGAAATTGTGACAAAATCACAATCGAATTGCAGTGAGTAGATACGACAGGGCAATGTAAACAAACACTGCTCTAAATTTAGCCGTGTGAAGAATTATTGGTACTAGCAATCCAGCACAGTAAACATAGAAAATCTAAAAATAGAAAAAAGAGATAAGGCAGTTACACGGTTCACATGACCGCAGTCGTACGCTATCACCCAAACGTCAAAGTCAACACATTAGCTGACAAATACCGACGAAATCGGTTTAATACGATCAATGATACTTAAATTGCAATAAATCAATACTCATTTAGAAAAAAAATGTATGCAATTTATAAGGAAATAGACGGTGAAAATAAATATTGAACATTTTCAAGATGGCTGACTCAAAATTTGCCAGGCAAAATAGCTGACTTTTAAAAGTCAAAAATGCAACAAGTTTGGAGCTCGTAGCGCCATTTGTAATAATATAACTTTACTACGAGGTTATCTATACACATAGGTAGGTGTGGATCCCATCGATGATGATGCCTTCGACAGGATCCAAACAGATAAAAGTAACAATAACAGTAATTTAACACTTGTTCTTCACAGGTCTGGATATGCACACTGGTTCCCAACGTTCTTCGCGGCTAGGGTACCGATTGTCCGAAATGGTCCCATGACAGTTTGGTCAGTTTACCACACTATGAGTTACTATAACAGTTTAGCTATAATGATAGTGAAATACGGTACCTCCTTTGGTTTGCTTTTACTATGAGCTTTGGATGAGAACTGGCTTACAATTGTGTTAACACCAACAAGTCCATAATCGTCTTTTGATACTGTTCAACGATTTATGTTTCATTATAAGTACATATGATAGTTAATACCAGTTTAAACACTAACCATACCTCCATATCCTAATATCCTAAAGCTATCACTCATCCACAAAATTTTATTGATACTGGCGTACAAACATTCGATAAAGAACAATGTCAGCCTAAAGGCGGTGAACGCTTTCTTAATTCCCAATACAACACATGAGCATGTTTGATATATGATGTCTGGTAAACAAATAAGTAGATTGAAAGACGGAATGATGGTTAAGATGTGATGTATACAAGTTAAACAGAATGGATTTAACTCGTTCGTTGCATTATGGTGAATATACAATATCAAATAAGGTAATTACAACAAGCATTCATATATGTTGTAAAGTATATTAAAATAAAAAAACTTATTCAGCTGAAAAACGATATGTTTTCCTTTAAACCGGTTAAGAACAGAACATGTGTTTTATTATGACTTGCAAAATGAACATCGCCAGTATAACAAAACAAGCAAATCATGAATAAAATTCATGTCACGTTAATAATATAATATATTATTTCAGTAAATACGGTTTACAATAAAGTGCATTAAGTCATATAATATATAATTTAAGAACATACGGTATACAATCAAGTACATACGGTTTACCTGGTCTTTATTATTAAACATATTACATTTGACTATTTTATTCATATACGTTGTGTTAGTTCAGAAATATGTATGTAGTTTAAGTAGGTGTCTTTATTTTAGAAGATAAACTTACATTTAAAGGTATCCTTCAGTGATAATATCAAGTTGCTTTGAACAAGATTGAATCATTGTATAGTTGCATGTTACCAAAAAAAATACGGAAAAATCCGACGTTTTATCTGCGAACTCGGTCATAAATCACACAGTTTACAACACCTACACGGAAATTACCGAAAATATTTCCGGAAACTACCGAGGCATTCTTCGGTACGGGGTCGGTACTGTGACGTCACTATAAGGACAACGCATGAAGAAAATGCACAGCCATATCAGTTACACAACATACACAGACGACACAAAATATATATAATGTTGACTATTTGATGAAAATACAAATGTTGGTTTATTTAAAATAAAGAACTTTCACTTCGTCCCGATTTTCAGAAAAAGACTTCAGGTGATATACACATTGCTCAGTGGGAATACCGCCGTGGAAGTCGTGATACACGGAATTATCGAGTAATAGAAAGAGACGTTAAAAGTGGCATGAATGTGGTAATCAAAATAACATTGTTCAAATGACGCACACATTATTATTATTGTTACAATTAAATTCGCTTGTCATGCAAATCTTTGGTTCTGCTAGAAATCGCGCGAAAATATATAAAGTGTTATCACGTTTTCCGCATGTAAAGCGTGAGCATTTACATGTACATTGCAATATAAAAACAATGTAGCGCAGATAAAATGGATATCGTTATTTGTTTTGCTAATTTCGTTGCACTTGGGAAAAAAATACGCATCATGCACTATTTTCAAGAGTTAACATTCATGCTATAACTACATGTATGAACAGAATTTCGCGTGCCCGTACATTGTAGTATTCATGTACTTAAGTGTACTCGGGGTACTTTAAAGAAGTACCCGAGCCGACAATGACCAACCGAGCGCGCTAGTAAATAAATTGTTGGGAGACTCCGAAATAAACATAAACCCATAAATAATGTTCTGTAGATATCATGTTTAGTGACGCTATTTTCTATAAATTAATTTTATTTCATTCCTAAAAATTTGATGTTATTAGCATCAGCGTAAAAGTGATCAAGACTAAAAACAGACAAATTCCATATTTTAACAAACAAAGCAAAGATATAAATTAGTCGTATTATTTCTTGTACAAGGAATAAATAAACAATTAAAAACGACAACTTATTTTCAATATGTAACGATGGAGTTTTAATTTACCCGCTTAATACTTGAACAATTTTTATATAGACATTAAACACGTGTGATTGAACTGGCTAAAATCTATGCAACATGTAGTTTATGATAATCTATTTTGGCCAAATGGCTTTTGATTTTTACATGTATTCATTAATTTAGTATTTTTGGCAATATATTACGTAATAAATTGTCTGCCTATTGCCGCGTCGAGGACAAAACATGTCTACCACCCGTGGTATATGACACCATGTTGTTAGTTAGTACATGGTGTACCGGGTAACTGTCTTTACAGCATCTGATCATAACGATATAATCGGTTTGCGCTCAACAAAAGGGGGTAATTAAACACCGGAGTGTATATTTTCAAACGATGGTGTCTCGATTCTTGAAACAATTGTATCACGACAAAACGTAGAAATAACAAGTTCAAGTTATGTTTAATACATGTACATTGTATGTTGAGCGCACGAGATCGATATATGTAATGTTTATTTTAATCCTTATTTCATCCTTATTGGAGCACTAAACACTATTTCTAAACGAAGTTCGTTTCGAATCGTTTCTCTTGTACAAAACATGGTAGCAAATCTTTTAGAAAGATCTTTCTAACTATTGAAAAGTGTAAACACCGAGCGCATCATATTCTTGAACACTTTGTTACAACATCATTAACGTTTCAAATACATTTTAAATATTATAAACTTATTCAGACATCGATAAGGCAAAATATTTAATGATGTGAATTATTGTGATTATAAACTACAATGTTGTACAGTTTCTACTCGCGCTTAATAATTCACCTTATTATGCAGGTGCGAGCGACGTGACTCGTCAACTCGTCTCCACGAATGCAATTTAATCATAAAATAATTGACAATCCTTTTGGTCCCTAAAATTTCTTCCTTTAAATTGGTAAATAAAATCATATATATATCACTTGCTTCTTGTTAAAAAACATAGGTTATATCGGCAATCCCGAATTGTTCTACAAACAAACACGTGAATATTAAACCATTTATTTATTTTTTTATTTTGCGGGGGGGGGGGCGTTTGCAAATTGTCTTAAAATATTATTGAAATGTACATGTACACCACGCATAAGTGGAAAAGGTTACAAACTAGAACAAATATGCGCAGACTTCAAGGGCAATGGACAGTTAGAGCATCGATATAATTACATTACATCGGCATTTTGTTTCATTTCAGACTCCATGCAGTTTTCAGATCATTATCTCTGTGCTTTATTACTCGAACTTGTTAGATTCTGATCACGTGTGCTACTGAAAAAGCCATCGGAATTGTGTTTTATGGCTCAAACAAGCACAAAGTGGGTACGACCCGTCTTTTTGATCGCTAAATGTTAGATAAGCACGTGCACTTTTAATTATTGTGGTGGTCAGTACAAAAGTTCTACCGAAAACCACAGACTGCGTCTTTGTTTTATTGCCCAATCAAGCCCTGAACATCCAATATCCTGTGTATTACGAAACCCAAACTTTAGATAAGCACGTGTTGTCTTACAAAAACAATGATTTTATAGGCCAGTAAACAGATCGAAGTAGCTCACACAGTTAATTCCCGTATATGATATCGGAAACGAGACTTGCTTTAAACATTTAAAATAACGATATTTATTTTCATAAGAATTGCTTAACACAAATGAGAACAAAACCAATATACACAGACGACACAAAATATAAATAAGTTTGACAATTTTAATTCAAACATTTACAATGACTTGTAGATGTTGCATAAAATCTAAAGATAAATTAAGTTGTTAATTGGTCGTTTCAAAAGAATATGACCGATACACGACGCTTTTTTTGTGCAATCAGTATACATTACAACAATTGTTTCAATAATTAAGGAACTTAAAGAGCGTAACGCTAACGATACAGCGTGTTTGAATTTTATTTTATTTAGAGTAAATGTCAATGCCAAATAATTCGCGAGATGCTTCGGTACTTCATTTGAAATTCACTACGAAACTCTGAATCGAAATTAAAAGATCCCACTGCTGTCTGCGCCCCGAAGTTTTTATTTAGAAATAAATATACCCACGCCGATTACCCCGCATTTTTTATCCGGACAAAAGAATTCATGAAATCATGTGCAATATTTATTTGTGACTAGAATTTGTAATAGAACATGAACTGTACACGACGCGCGCACACCGCGTCAGGTGACTTACGCATGTTGGAATACCCCTGTTCTGATAGGGCACTTATTTCATCAAATCTTTAAATAGAATCATATGCCGAAATCAATTTGATACTTCAGACAAATGTTGAAAATTTGTGTGAATGAAATTCTTGAGCATTTGTTTCGTCAAAATTTACCAGAATTTGCTTTTACAAATGGAAGACGCATAAACGGGATTATCGGGTAATGGATAGAAACGGGAGAAGTCGCATGTATGCGGTAAAGAATACAGATAATTTGGAAAGATGATGAAAATTCTAATAACGAACATTTCAATGTATTATTTAGTGTATTTTTTTCGGAACGTAGTTACTCTACATTTAATAAATATTATGATGCAAAACTCGGAATCAGTTTCTATCCAAGATAAATTAAAGTTCATAACATTGTTCGCCGAGCGACTCGGCGTCATATCACCAATTTCCTCGGCATCATGCCGAGGCGTTTCGCGTTTCGCGGAGTCGAGATGCGGAGTGACTCGGCGAACAAACGCGGCCACTCGGCGGCCAGATGGTCGATGCCGAGTCGACTCCGCGTACACTCGATGTCGCCAAACTCCGCGGATCGCGGAATTTGCTTGTTTTGCGTGAGCTGTACTGTACGTCTGAAACAATGTTACTTGTCCGAACATTCTCTCCAAACAGCGTCGGTACTGCATCCGGGTTCAGGGCAGGCTTACACGGCAAACCCAGCAACCACTTCGTTCTTGTTGATGAAGAGAATGACTCTAGCGTGAAATGCATAGAGCAGACTAACTGTGTTGTCGCCATCTTTGGCCCGTTCCACCCCGATCTTGTGGTCTGAATTCCACGAATCCAGAGTCTTCTTTGGGTCAAGTTCTTCGGAAAAGTATGGAGACTAACATCATTACTCTTCCTATTGGCGCATCCGCCAACACAGCAATGCGAATTGCTCATTTCATGTCCAAAATATCAAAAAAATGTCGACAAAGTATCTCGCTTTCGTTATCGTGTGTAATCAACACAACGATGGAGTCCTTATAGTGACGTCACAAAACCGCACTTTACGAATGAGACCGAGCGTAGCCGATAGCGAAAATCGATTGGCGAAGGTGCAATACCGGGTTCTGATTAGTCGGTAAAAATAGTCTTTTCAGACGTCAAATTTCGGTAAAAAGCCGAGATATGGTTAAAATCAACTGTTATCTAACAAAAAACAACGAAAAAACGGTACCTTATTTTTTCACTGAAGGATACCTTTAACAATGTTTTTATTTAATGCGTATATTATACAAAGAGAAAGTTTAATTTGGTATTGATATCACAAGACACAAATGCTTTGAAATGACTGTTCACCGCTATGACCACCGTTTTTTTTAACGACGGGGAAATAATTATCATGTGCAATCGGTTACTCGTTTTAATACAAATAGAAGATGTTCACAATAATTTCGCTCCATATAAAGGGTTCAGTTTTCCAATATGTATTGAAGTTAATAACAATCTGTCGGCAGGTAAATAACAAAATAGCATTTACCCAATACGAATACTGTAGCAACGTTTTAGTGATAATTTAGTTGTAATGCTTAGTTCTATGGTGCTGTTGATTAAATAAATATCGTTGATAGTCTGAAAAATAAAAATTCCGCCTATATATCCCATATCATTGCATGTTTACAGTGTGTGTTCTGGTATATGGATAAGAACAAGAATTTCTCTCGTGATAGAGTTTCTCGATTTTCATTACTTGCTATATTAAATCTCAGACAAACTCCCAAAAGTCTCTGGTGCGTGCAATGATCCAATAAACAGAAAATAAGCTCGCATGTTCGACAGTATCGACATCTTTGATATACGTAGTCCAAAATAAAGGAAGTCGAAGTGGGTTTAATGAACAGAAATCGAACATGTTACGTCCATGGAAGTAAAAACATGTATGATTACACATTTATTTCGGCTACACATGTAAATATCATTATTTATAATTCGATCTGTGTTACTTGTTATCACACTATCGATTTGCAACGTGAACGTTAGAGTTTTCACAGGTTGACAGATTATTACCATTTTTTAACTATGTTTTCCAAGGTATGATTGAGGAACGCCTTGAAATGGTCATGCGAAATTCGTGGTTTGTAACAGATTTAAAGGCTAGCAGAAGCTCAAAATTAACCCAACAATAATCACCGAAGAAATAAAGTACAATTGGCAACATATATATTTCACACCATACACGCATTCAACCATATTAATTCTGGGGTAACTGCTTTTGAAGCGTCAATGTAAATCATATGGGGTTATTAAGTCGGTTTATAGGTAGCATAACCTCACACTTATCCCATAATCAATCGCAAAACACACTCATGTAACTAACGTTATGTAATTCTAATTAAAAAAAGCAAAAAAGCAAATGATAATTTGTTTTGATTAGACTGTAATTATTCAACGGCTACCTGGCGAAATCATTACGCTATTTGTTGAGGGACGATGACATAAACTGAAAACATGTTTAAGGCTAAATCCCTTATGCGAAACATTTCGTTGCTAAGATTTCCATTCATAATACTAATATAATCAACTTCGTTTGATTTCATTAACAAGGGGTGGACGTACACGATGCATCAATAAGGTTTACGCGATGTTTCAATGTCTATGTAAATATGGCGGATAATTGTTGAAATGTTTTGGAAAAAACAGTACATTATCATTCAGGTGAGTTATTGTTGAATATCCGATTTCTGGATGTCTTTTCTATTTTCTCATTATTTCATGACAAGTAGACACTGTTTGTTGACAGACACATGCACAAATGAAGAAGTGATTTAAGTTTACACGTTTTACGTATCAATTACGATGCAAATGGGTAATGCGTGAACATTGTTCTGCATTTGAAATTTGAAGATACAATGTGTCTCTCCTTTATTTGTTTATAGTAAAGCCGAAACATTTAGATAAAGTTACCGATAAAACAAATTTGTACATACATTTCAAGGCAAGCAGTGTCTATATCATAGTGTTTCATATCAGTTAAGGTCAAAATCCTTTGGCATTAAAATGCATGTAATTATAATTTACCGTCGACGCGGTATTTCAATATACAATGTTGTGTATATGATGAAATTCTAGAATAAATGAATACAGACGTGATTGTCACCAAATCTCAACAAAAAACAGGACCTTGAAAAAACATTAAAACAGTCCTGGGGTACCATATCAAATCAGTTCATTTTTATTTGTATAAACAACATATTTGTGTCTGTGTTTATATTTATAAAAAAAACATATCAACGTTATGCAATGTCTTTCTAACCTGTCTGTGTGCAAGCAACAGTTACAATTTTCTGCTTACCATAATGATAATTTAGTATTCTAATAACTATGCACACTACAAATATAATATAACCAAAATACTTCCGAAATATCGTACCTTTAAGTTTTTCCTTTCTACAAACAACAATGTTCATCACAAACATCAGCAAATCCATGTAACGGTTGTGATTTGATTCAAACGTGCATTTGTCTACAGTTACTCATAAACATTAAAACATATAACATTTCGATTTATCCTTCATAGTAATGCATGAACGCCATCATAATTACTTAAACTCTCTCTCACAACATGTTTTGAACAATCCGATAGGCAGTATGATGGCATCATTGCAAACATTCCATATATTGACCTGTTCATGCTCACAGATACGCCTGGTCATTTTCCGATACCGTAAAACTGAAAGTTCGCGTGTTTTACTGTTGTCTGGTGAATACGTTATTATGTCAGACGATTTGTATGCATTGTTTTCTCGAGTTGCACGAACTAAGTATTCGAATTTAGCAATACAGGGGGATTCATACAACACAATATTAAACGAAACGAGAGGGCGTAAAGGGAGTATGCTCTTCAAACGCTTTGAAATAGCATGTTTTAGGATATAAGGCGAGTTTGAAAATATTCAAATTAACAATTGCATGAAATAATAAAATGTTTATGAAAGCACCCTTTAAAATTTGTTCGCCTTGTTTAACGAAAGATAACATGTTTCTCAATTTTGGCTTTTTTAAAACTATGTTATCAGAATTGAAACAGGTAGTGCGAAATCCTTACTTAATTCGGATGCGTTACTTTGATTTATTTGTTCTAACACAGGCAGGACGATTTCTTTTTGTACACGGATCTGTGACTTTGTCCGAGTAATTTTACTAAATAATATGATGGTTTAACATTTTCATTAATGCTTACATCTGAACAAGGATGTCCATCTTGACCTAAGGGGTTATTTATCACCACATATCTTCCATTAAAGGCGTCAAGGAGAAACGATCGTTTCCACTTTACTCTACTTTGTTTTTTTTGTCGTTGACGCTAAAACATACTTCTTGTCTTTTTGGGCGTTACAGTTATACTGATGTTTAAGACTGTCGTCTGACTAAACAAATGAAAATAAAAGGCTACAAATTCACTAATGGTGTTTTCTCTCCAAGCAACAACTGGCTGACAGAGCAGTGTGTAAACGTTATGTGCCTACGGAGGAAAATTTAGTCACTAACTGTTCATGGTTTAAACATGATTGCGAAATATATAAATAGATATTAAAACATAAAAAATAACACATTAAAAAACAACAATCATTTAGAATAACTTGTACGAAGCATGATGTATATAGTAGGTAAAATACATATTTGGGTGCTTTTGGTGGGATACGACATTTAAAACAAATAATGTTTGGATAAGTAAGGTTTGCCTTCAGAATATTGGCGTTAGTGTTGAAGAAGATGGGTGAATTGTTCATATTGTTTATTATTTCTGAATTGTAGCGTACTTAAACGTTTTCCTGACAAGTAAAGCCAAAAAATGAGCTAACGCATTTAAGTTTTGAGAAACCAACTGAGATCGTCAGCCAGAATATAGTCTAGATATATTTTGTCACGAATGCATAATAAATTAATTACTTTAGGCGGCGACGAATGAATAAAAAAAGGGTTACAAACGTTTGGTAACCACACATGAGGATTGAACTTAACATTACGTTTGACAATAAATACTTTGCTCATATTTTTATTTAAAACAAATATATTTGTAAGTTTTCTGATTCGTCCGAATTTTCTAACGTTTTTTTGCAAAGATGAACAAAGAAGCAAATTGAACAAATCGTCATACGCTGTGACTGAGAAAGACCTTCATCTAGAATATATTAATATCATTTAATATGCAAACATTCATATTTAAAACATTTAATTTGGTCGTAGTAAGGTTGCCAGTGCAGTGATGGGATTATAATGTCGCCACCTTTGTTCTTGGCGTTTGGTCGCCTTCTTCATGCGTCACTACGACGACCCAACGTCCTTGGTGATTCAATCACATCTGGTGATGCTATGTATGTGTATTTAAAGTGAAAAATTATATAGCATTCGTTTAATAAAACGCAAGATAGAACTTATATTTATTTAAGTATTCTTCGGTAAACCTTTTTTAATTTAACTATGATACAATTCTTCAGCAAACTTTACTAGACGTAAACAATATTACTATTTTAGATTTGAGTTTCATTTAATGTTAAGCTACGACGCGAGTCTACAAGTCAATTAATTTATTTTATCATTAAACACTACATAGCAGATGAAACACAATACGTGGTTGGACAGGGACAAAGGCAATAACAACGATGCATTTTTACATAAACAAGAACATACTAGCATAGCAGTGCAAACACATAATACATGCAAATCAGGCACACTATTATGCTTGGTTAAACATTTTACTTATTGTTAATCTAGTAGGATGACGATATCAAAATATGCAATAGTGTTACAATTTATCAATACAAACAGGCTGATTGTTTGTCTATGTTTCATCATAATTTCGTCATCAACTTAATTTGTACATCCGCCTCCAGCGATGAAGCAATTTACAGTTTGTTTTTGTTTTCTTTTTGGTTTAATAAAGTGACGTTTTGTATTTGTCATTTATTGGCATTTTCCATTGTAAAGGATAAACAGTTTTGGGACGAATTAGACTTGTTTGAAACTAGGATTAATAAACTTATTCAAATAGAAACCAATAAAGTATCATTACGTGCATCGTAAGCATATCTTTATAGTACTGTTGGTAATACGTTATTTACGTCAACAACATTTCGTTACGAAAAAATGATTGTTCAAAGTACCGCTTTGATTCTAGGCTTCTAGTTGGTAGCCTTTAATACATGCAACTACTATCTACCCGCTTTGAAGATAAATAATCAGCATACCTTAATAGAAAAAGGTTTCCTTTTTGTTCATCGTTGCTGACTGTGCACAAAAATATTGCCATTTGAATGTATGCATGATTAATACACAAAATGAAGAAGATAAACGATGTACTTAAAACTTGTATTTTAATATCAAGACCTCTTGGTATTGATTGTGACACATTGACTGGATGCCATATAAGACAAACAGTATTAAATACATGTTTACATATTACCTATGTCAAATGACAGGCACAAATATTAATTAAAAGTAAGTTTCTACGTTGACATTGCTTAGCGTTGTCTGGTATATTTATAAAACATACAACAATTTCATTGATGTTTGTATCAACAGGAGAGAAGATCTCATGATTTTTCATTGCATGTAAATACCAGTCAATGTCATGAAGATGTGGGTGCGTTCACTTGTTAACGAAATTAATTAGTTGTCTTAAATGCCATAAATGTCATACATATACTCGTCAATGTCTGTTTTATGATTCCCTAGAGGATTCTTATTTATTTTCTAGTTCGGTTAAGAAGGCTCTCCTCCGAGTTTCTAGGCTACATAAATCAAATTGAATGCCAATCTTGCAGATAAAACTGACTTAGTGGATATTTAATAAAGGTTTGTATTCGTCAGAAATTTCAGGAAATTTACTTACACTGCTAATACTTTGTGTTATTATCCTAAAACAAGCCAGTTGCGATTAACGATGAAATTTGGAAATATCAATTGGTATTATGCTGATGAAAAGCAATATTATTTTTTACTCTCAAGAATAACATTTGAATAAAACAATTGTTAAGTGCGACTTCGACCGATACGGTTGATTCATCAGAATATACCCTCTTAACTAGAAGCACAGAGCATAAGGCCTTTAAATAGCCCCACAAATACATCACACTGATCGGGCTCTTTTTTATCAAATAGTATAACGAATGTCTTTTAAATGCGATGATATTATGAAATTCGTACATGTATTTTGAGTTTTATTGTTTTCAGGTAAAACAATGTAGATTTGTTATGAAGTACATAGTTTCTATTAAGTATAAGGATTCTTATTTAAAATGCTTACCTTACAAACCTGTACACGTTTGTAAACATATGCATTCGATATATTATATTACGATAGCGTCGCTCGACTGACACTCACTATGATATTATATCATCTTTGTGGGGTTAATGACTGAATTTGTATTGACACAATCCATCATTCTTTAACATTTAATTAAGTAGAAGTTATGCCAAACCTCACTATGCAGTCGACATATGTGAAATAAATATTTATATGTCCACCAACCAAACTCACATGCTTCGGAGAACGGGGATTGAACCAGGGTCGCCTGGGTTATAATCGCGTCTATAATAAAACAATGATTAATTATACAATTATTAGTTATTCATCAGTATGTTTTCTTAAACGTTGTACTTATGAATAACCAACATACTAATAACCAATGCTGAGCTTTGGATATATGTCGGCTACCAATATTATGTTGCAATTGGTACCTTGATGAAGAACGCTGCAGTAGGGACTAGTACATGGCATGAAATATTTAGCATCACTCTAATTATAGCGCTTATTCGCTATAATTTGCAATAAATTTCTCGAATTAGGTTGTTGAATACGCGACCGGAATAGAGAGTAGTTACATTTCGTCAAGTCGCGCTAGCTTACACATTTCTAACACTCTTAACATGTGATACAAAATTTAACAAGTTAACCCTATAGACATTAGCCAATATAATCATAAATTGACCATAAACTATTGTAACCAAGATGCTTTATGTTTCAAACACGAGTGTGTATTGTTTATTGAAATACATACACTAGCTTTCTCAACCTAGCTTTCTAAACACGATCCCCGTTACCTCATTGTCCTGCAAGTGTTTGTTGAATAATGCAAGTCGAATACTTACAATGCACTTGACTGTGCTATATCATTGTTCGCCTTATGGTTAGTTATGTACTAAATATAATGTTTTCAAGGTGGGTGTCCGATGGGTGTCCTTTATTACTTGATTCACAATGAGTTAAATGTAACGAATATTGTTTTTATCCCACTTGTTAGCATTAAATAAAATGAGTTAATTGAAAAGAATATTTTTCTTGGTCCAACTTTTTAGTGTTCCCATCATCATCAGTTGTATTGTAGCGCCTGTCTATATATCTTAACACATGTATTCAAATGCCGAAAAACACTTCTGTGCATGATGTTTCAATTACAAATAATAATTAGTGTGATTTGCGTACATGCATAGTATTTGACTGGCTATATTTTACTTATTTACATTTATGATAATCCAAGTATGAACTGAAGATTTAATCGGAACCTATCCATTAAGTACGACGATTAAGTTCATATTTTATAGTTGTTTTACATTATACACATTATTAATCTTAGTTGTTTGTTGTTGAAAACACCTTCATTTACAACGAGAAAAAGGTTTACGGAATATCGGTATTGTAACGACTATTACTTCTGTAAATGGGAAAGAAATGATATCTTTATTACTTACAAACAAGGTCTTAATAAAGCATGCAGTGTATACGTATTAGTGAACATTTAATTTGCCGAATACATAACCATAATTTACTTTTTTGTTTCCAATGTTACATACATAGGATGATTTCAATTCTTTCACAAATCAGAAACATAGCTCTTATGTCACAAAATTCGTACGTTCCGATCATAAATAATACTACTGTCGATTCCGTAACTGACATTTATATTTATGTTGTGTTTTCGTTTAAAAGGACGATTTCAATTATTTCACAAACTAGAAACATAGTTCATATGTCTTAACATTCGTGCGTAGATATCATAAATAATGTTTTAGACTATTCAGTAACGGACAGCTAAATTTAGTTTGTGTGTTTGTACTATTAGGAAATAGTTTCATTAGTGTTCAGAGAAGCAGAGAGATACAGTTTGAATTGAATAATGTGAATATTATACTTTGTAACATGGAAGGACGTGTTACATCAGATATTTAAATACTGTAAACAATATGTGTTGTCTTGATCTACCGTTTTAAATAAAAACAAATATTTTAACGTGATGTTATTCGGCATTTAACGTTAGGGTAATCCACGTTGTGTGCGCGTAATTTGCGTATTATTATTATTATTATTATTATTATTATTATTATTATTATTATTATTATTATTATTATTATTATTATTAATGAGTTGCTGTGCCCATTGAACTTTTAGC
Organism: Dreissena rostriformis; assembly: GCA_007657795.1. Taxonomy (NCBI): domain Eukaryota; kingdom Metazoa; phylum Mollusca; class Bivalvia; order Myida; family Dreissenidae; genus Dreissena; species Dreissena rostriformis. The sequence continues at coordinate 122,515 of VMBQ01001953.1, forward strand.
TTGACGAGTACAAGAGACATCTTATTATAGAAGATGTAGCTGCATGTTAGGACAACTAACTCATTGCCATACAGTACGACGCTAGACAAAATTATAAAACACCGCCGAAAAACAAGTGTTCACGCATTTAAAAGCATTGCGATGTATACCTGTTTATAGAAATCAAACGTTCACGCTTATTTGTAATTCATTACGCACACTGTGCGTTCTGTCTCCTCATGTCGCTTACACATCGGTACCATCCTCGGGTCGACCATTCGTTGTATCGACCTTCATGGAGTGTGATATGTATATTATGTATATAATGTACCATATTTTTTGTTGTTATGAAAATACTTATAATAATGTCTTAAAAATGACAGATATAATGCTTTATCCGGTCTGAAAGCTTCTTTTCACATTATATCACACTCCATAAAACAGCAACACAAACTGTTGCGGCAGCAGGACAGAACTATAATAAACACAAGGTTCTACATGTTTTGTAAGTGAATTATTCCCAAACAACACGGCATAATCATACGTAAGTCTTCTAAAAAGAAAGGTGCTTGTAACGTTGGTTGTTTTTATGCACAACACATTAGAAGCACAAGCATCGATAATTTAAATGTAAACGAACAATCATAAGACACATGTTTGATGTTTTAGAACAAATATTTTAGCTCCTGGGCGTTATTAATGTTCTGTATCACCAATGTCTGTAATGTTTGTAGGTTAAAGACAATGTCAATTGATGTTTGCCAAATCCCATTACTGTAATGCGTTTCTCTACACGTTGCCCGTTATCTCATTATTTTGCAAGTATTTTTCAAATGATTACATTTGTTAGCTTCGCACTCACAAGAAAGGACTTAACATTTAGCATCGCATATTTGGTCTGAAAGAAGTTCGAGGAACAGCTCCTGAATTTGTTTTCTTCTGATACATATAACTCGTCTGAACAATTTTCGATTATTTAGACAGTTCATGTTTGGCGTTTGCGTGAACACTTACCTGCTCAATAATTCATGTATCGTTAAATACTTTCTGATCTATATATATATTTGTTTAAAATATCTATGTTGTTGCTTACGTCGATATGTGTATGTAATTCGCAAAATGTATGACAGCGATATATTTGAATACTATAAGCGTTTTGCATTAATACGGTTGCACAAAATATATATGACTTAAAGGGATTTGTTTGTTATTTATTTAGAGGTAATTAGTACATGCACGATAGTTATTACGTGACTTTAAGCGTTCTGCAAAGGTTAACACTGAATAAAAGTTTTTAAGTAAATAAATACACTTTTAATAGATATGGTTTAGCTGAAACAATGTGAATAAGAGTATTAATATGCATATTCATTTTAAAACTATTAAAAAAGTTTTAAGATGCACATAAATGATGCACACAGATTTAATAGAACTTAATTGCACATTTAATGTAGTGTATTTCATATGCGTTGTTTATGGCATACAACAAGTTAAGATTTGTCTATGAGTCATTTTAAAATTAAAAATTAAAAAAGCACATTTGATGTATATATAAGCGGTAATAAACTCAGTATTTCAGTTAATAATACTACCTAGCTTTGATAAATGTAGTACTATTAGATATCTCACCTCCTACAAATATGACCTTATCCGATTGGCTTACAGCGGTCACGTGCCAATGGTGTATTTTCCATACACTCCGAGTAATTTCCATACACCCCGAGTAATTTCCATACTCCTATCAACGTAAAAAAATGGCGTCTGTTCAATAAACTGCTAGATAAGTATTGTTATTAATATATAATATATACTTTATAATGTATAATATATACTACATAATATATAATATATCACANCAGTAACCGATGGTGTATAGGATATACACCTTCGGGTATTTCATACCATATGAGAGCGAATACAAACCCTTATACTGAGGGTGTATATCCCGTACACCATCAGTTACTTACAGTGGAACGATTATTTCTCACCGACTACATTTTCCTTGTTGTTTTAAACAGCTATTTATGTCAGAACCGGCTTTCCGTTCTTTTGTTTGTCATTCAATGGATAACGCAATTTGTGATGAATTTCGTGTGACGTAATTTATGTGATAACACTCATAGGTTAGATTCTCTGGATTTTAAGGACAACAAGTCGGACGTGGAATTTTATTTAACAGTAAAATATTTTTTTAAATTGTCAAACGAATCCAAAACGTATTTCGGAGTGTGTGTTTGTCGTGCATAGTTGTAAACTTCGGTGGAAACGACATAACTCGCTCCGACATAATTACGATTTCTTTAATCGTGTTTTGGGTCAAAATGGTAAGCATTCGACACAGATGTTATGAACAAATATTGTGGTTCAAAATAAATTTCGAGAAAGGGATGGACAACTGAAAATGGAAGAGCATATCGTTGTAACTATGGAGTTTATAAGAATTGGATTTAAGTTGTCATTGAGGTAAGCGTATCGTTTATACTAAAATTAGTTGTTCTTATGCATCCTGTTGACCTGAAACACAACAAAGGAGTAAATGCATCACTAAGTATAAAATGTGTTTTTCAAATGCAGGGCTTCACGTTTAAATTTAACCGCTTCAGAAATGGAGAGGATGTTCGCTCCAAAAACTTATACCATGATATATGGCAACCATGGATACGTTCAAGACCCCATTATTTTCTGTCATGCCCGTCTACACTTCATGGTGCTTACTCCTTTCACGTTTCAAATTTAATGTAATCACTTGAAAAATGAAGGAGAAGTTCACAAACTCTCAACATTTTACGTGACTGTCATGCCGATGTCAAGTTGAAACTAATGCAACAGAAAAATAAGGGCACAACCGAAATTGTATAAAACATGCATATTACACTAGGTACAGTTTTTGCTTTAGCCAGAAAAATGGCAACGGTGAAGGGCATATTATTCAGAATAAATTTGCACTTTTCGCATCAGACTTGTGTCATGTACATCGACGTGTCTTGTGTATACATATTACAAGTTTAAATAGACTTATCCCTGATTGCGCTAGACTATAAACAACCTCTTTGTTCTCGCTAAACCTATGCTGACACATTTTTTTAATGGTATATCAAGTGTTAATTATGTGGTATGTCAGTTATGAATTGCATATCAATCCTTTAGGATTATTCATTTTTTTGAGTGTCAAGTAAATCGCTTTATACATAAGGAAGAAGTTCGTCCCACAAATGTATATCATTGTATGCGGACAGTCGGACAAAGCGAAAAACAGAGAGATTCAAATATAACCCTTTAAAATGCTCCTTTCTAGCGATACTACTAAACCTAATTTACTGTACTACTATGGCAAAAGACGCTAACAAATGCTCCATTCCAGACTTCGAACTCATTGTAGTTCATTAAATCAAGACCTGTATATGTGCAATGTTGTTCAGTCACCATTATGAACGTGTGGTGCTATTGAAACTGCATATGATTATTTGTTAGAATTCGACCGTTTCAGGCAACACCGAGAAGTTCTCATCAATGCAATAACCCCTTTGGCATCTATATCTCTATACATATTTTTGTATGGAGACGAAAGCATTGACTTTGAGAAAAACACTCGTATTTTTTATGCAGTTCACACGTATATTAAGCATAGATAACGCTTTGATACCTAGTTATCTGTCACATCAAAACATCAAAACACCAAAAAACGAAACAATACAAAAAACAACCCTCTTCCATACCTCTGTTTGTGTTCCACACTATATCGGAACGCTCCAGTACCTTCCTTCGTCCGATTCAGGACTCAATTTTATTGTTCGTTACTTCTAATTGCATTACAGAATGTATTGTATATTAACACTTTTTTCCTTCTATATAACAACTTTTCTTCTTTTGTTTAAAATTCTTAATTGTATGTTTACTCACAAATGACTACCACAAATTGAATTGTTAAGTTACAATCCTGCAAAAACTATGTACGGAGAAGAACTAAACAAGACTTTGTCTTGCGTTCTTATCCATTTTCGGAACATGTAAATCAACTGTTACTACGTATGCATACTTTATATATAATATGTTTATTCCTGAAATAAAAATAACCCTGTCAAACTTCTTATGCGGGGGTATTAAAATGAAATTCCCCAATCATCATAAGGCGCGAATTTCATGTTATCATCTTCAATACTTTTATTTAAGGCTTGTTCCCAATAATCTGTAACACCAAGCACATATATAACCAAACGTTTAGAATAATCGATGAGCTTTCAACAGCACATATACGCATACAGTTAATCCGCTTCAACTCGTGGACAGCTTTTTTGGTTTGTGCGGCTTCTTATAACCAACTGTGTATCAATTAATGCTCCCTAATGGTTGCCCAGTCATTGGTGACGCATGTAAGCATCAAATGAACGGCTAAACGTTCAGTGTATTTGACGTTAAATACCCACTTAAAGACCCACTTGATGTATCCAGTCGATGAAGTAGGAGATAAACTGAGTTTAATCAGACTGAAAATAAACATGAATCCTCAAGGGTATCATAAATATCCATATGTGGCAGTGGCTTTTATTTGCGTGTGGTTTTGTATTTATTAAAATAAAACTACGTTTACGTCCAATCAACATTAACATCCTACGAAGAATGTGTCACTTAAGCATTATAAATACTTTCCCAAAATACACCAATTAACAAGCAATGTCTTTAACAAGACAATCGGCGTTAAAATAAATAATTGAATAGTTAAATAAAGAACAGAAGGAACAAAATAATGTGTGACATGATTTTCCGTACTCCATGGTATATATATAGATATTAATATATGTATTCCTACTTGTTTTATTACTATGGAAACACGTTTATTCATGCTACGCGAATTAAGACATGCATTTACGAGACCTTTTACATGCTGAACGATGTCAAACAACAGTATTTAATTACAATAGCATCACCTGGAGAAGTTGATAAAAAGGTGCAATTATAATACATTGTTAATAAAAAGCAACAACAAATGCAATATAAATTATTGAATGCGATTATACAAGCATAACGTAAATTTCGGAAAAGCTATGTTGAATGAATCGCTCGATTCGATTTGCATTAAAGGTTTCCGCTGCATGATTTATATCAAGATTTCTAGTATGAGATGAGTCAATAATGCCGTAAAACAAGTATGATGCCGTAATTGGAATAGACACTTATTTGGCAACGTTGTACAAGCACTCGTAGAATACATATAATAACAATTGTATGTCAAATACAGCTTCGTCTGCATGAAGGCTAACTTGTGCGTCACTTGTTGGATTTGTTATTCGTTCAGCCGTTTGTAGCAGACACAATTAAATGTGCTGGATAAAATAGAAGCGATGGAAGTTATCTCTATGTTTTTGAGCCGCGGTCTGGGAAAACCTGGTCTTATGCATGTGCGCAAAGTATCGTTTTAGATAAACATATACTGTCCGTACAGGCTAATCAGGGACGACTTAAGAACGAACAAAAACACGGAATGTGTCGTCCCAGATTAGCCTGTGCAGAATGTGATATAGGTAAACTCTATGTGTGCAATATACATGTTTGTATCTTGCTATTTTCTTTATATCGTATTGGTGTTATTTAGGGATTCGTGACAACTGTTTGTGTGTGTATAATGGTTGATTTTAGTTGATCTAAACAGGTATACGTTTCATACAGTTCCAATGCAAAGGCCTAACAAAAGTCCTTTTTAACTATATGCCAGAATATTTCTACCATTTATGTGTGTCATATATGTTTAAGTCTCTTATACGACCTAATCGGCATTGATTGATCTTACATAAGCCAGTGTAATGATCAAGTAAATAACATGACAATAAAGTACATCATTCTGCACAATTTAGTGATTTTATAGTTATAAACTATTCACCCCATAGACATTTGAATGAAATAGCAAAACTATCAAATAAACACTGATTTTAGAAAATATACGAACAATTTTTTGTATTGTTTACTAAAATTAGCTATGCACATAAATACCTCTGTAAAAATTTTATTCTGGAGCATTATTCTTTGACTGAAACGTCTTGACCACTAAAGAAAAAACATATTTATAGATGAAAATATCAATTGGCAAACAAAATATTATATACAAACAAGAATATTTGCTGAATACAGTACCTTAAAGCATTACCTTTTCCAGTTTCATTGATATACAACGCCGAAGGTAAAATTAAATCGTGAAAGACACTAACATCGTCTATCCATATGTATAATGGTGTCTTCTTAGAAAGACATTTCTCTGGAAGGAGTTGTTTTAAATCCTCCCCACTCTAAATGCTCTAACAAATGCCAAAGTCTTAAGCAGCAATTCGATAACGTGTTCTCAGATATAGAGCCGTTGTCGCTTTCAAAAACAACGCATGCGTTCGAATTTTCTAATACAATACAAGTGTTAACAGAACATGTTGGCTATGGATTATTTTTCCCGGAGGTTGTTTGGTTCCGAAAAGCGTGTGTTTAATAACTGAACAATTGCCCATACAATATACATATTACCAATGTTAAAACAGTTATAAGTAGTATTATAATTAATAATGTTCTTTTTAGATTTATCTCTAAAGTTCATTGTTCAAAAATGTGTTTAGTTTCAAAAAAATAAAAATAGCATACATATACAATTCTTATCCAAACATGTTATATAATCAATTAGCTTGCAGAAACACAAATGAATACTCCGCTATAATCAAACAAAATCGGCCTGTACAGAAATGTTGCTGCTAACGGTTGCTCATTGCAGGCGGTATGTCAATCGATGTTTCCAAAATATGCGTTGCTAACCCGGACATCATTTACGCATAAAAAAACACGGTTAATAAAAAGGCAGTGTATTTAACAGTTTATACGAACTGATCGACGTAAACAGTCACTAGTGTAGGCAAATAACGGGGTTTGGATCAGACTGAACAAAAACATGGATCACATAGAGCATCATAACGTCATAGGTTTCGGGTATTGGCTTGATATAAAATGATGCGAAAATAAATCGATATAACACACAAAAATGACAAAGTCAAACTTAGTTCTTAACTAGTATATACTCGCCGAAAATAAAATGAAAAAAAAACAACACAAAATTGCATGAAGTAATTGGACTTGTCAGTTATTTGACAGCGTTCTTAACCCATGAATAAAATACAGAAAACTGCAACAAGAAGAGAAACACTATTATGTCTTCCTCCGTTACAAATTTGGTGGCAGATTGATTTTGAATCAGCCGTTTGTTGCAGACTGAATTAACTGGAAAATATAAAAAATATAAGTTAACTCAATTCACATATAAACATTATTTTAATAATGTTGTTGTTATGTGTGGACTGTTTGGCAACCGCTTGTTTAGCTTTTGAATTGAGCTGATGAAATAGTTAAGTGTATCATGGAGATATAACAAGCCAAGCAAGAATTCCGTAAATCTTTGAATTTCTGCAGATTGATTTTGAATCAGCAGTTTGTTGCAGACTGCATTTAACTGGAAAACATTAAAAATATAAGTTAACTCGATTCACATTTAAACATTATTTTAATAATGTTCTTGTTATATGTGGACTGTTTGGCAACCGCTTGTTTAGCTTTTGAATTAAACTGATGTAAGAGTTAAATGTATCATGGAGCTATAACAAACTAAGCAAGAATTCCGTAAATCATTGAATTTCTGCCATTATGTTTGTCATTCACGCGTACAGTATATTATAAACAAATCGGGAATTTAATAATGTAAAGCTACGCAACACTATTATTTTACGATTATGACATTCGACCAAACCGAAAATAATAGTACATTGATATAACAAACCGTGATGTGTACCGTTTTCTTTTCAGTTACGTACATTGAACACAAACGGATATTACTATAATATTGAATTGAAACCAAACTAAACTATTTACCATGCTTTTGTGACAATACACATACATTACCCGTCCTTTCAAGCGTGCCCAATAAATAGTTACAGCTTTCGTAAACATTCAAATTAATAATAATTATATCATTACGTGAATATAGGGTTTTAAAGAACACTTAACTATAACTTTACCATAAAGATATATATTTATGAGTAAAATTTCAGATACTAGACTAAAACATGTTTTAAATATAAAATAAACTATCTAGTTAACCATTATAAATATTTAATGGTAACACTTTCTCAAAAAAACTTCAAGTGAATTAGATAACACTCAATTTTATACAAATGTAATATTTGCTAGAATATAAGCGAACATGGTAATTAAAACATGTCCTATTCATATGTGCCAGGGATGCAACAACTATGGAAAGTATGCTGAAATCTGTAAGTCGTATAAAAAGCGCTCTCGTGTTCAAAGAGGAGGCTTGCTATTATTTGCCAGTAAAAAAAAACATGAATATCTTAATAGTCGCGCATACAATGTCATACAAAAATGCCATATTTAAAGCTAAAATACGATAAAATCATATATAATATTCGATAATGAACCTCAAGTTAGCCGTTGTTGCTTTCACGTCAGTACCTGCTTTAGCATATTTAAGTACACTATTAAACAAATGCAAAAGTCAAGTGTTCGCTATAGATTGTTCGCCTGATGAGTGTTATTATATATCAATCTAATCATATATACTTAAAGGTACAGAAAATTGTAGATGTTCTTAACCCATTTATGGCTAGCGTCTCGAAAAAAGGCCTTGGCAAACACCGTAGACCCATATGAGACGCCGCATGCTGCGGCGTCTCATCAGGGTCTGCGCTGTTTGCTTAAAGAAATGTATCTTTAAGAAAAATTCTAAATATAGAAATAAATATACAAAACATCCCTAATTTTGGAAATAAATTGATCCAATTTAGAAGAATGGGAGAGTCAACTAGGCATAAATGGGTTAAAACTCTTTCAGCAATTCAGTCACAAAGATGATGTGACGCTACCGCAATATAATATATATGGTGCATCTGGTTCAAACAGTGAAATCTTTCTTTGGTTAGCATGGTAAATAAGGAACCTTATACTTCATAGAAATTCCTTGATTTATAGCAAACCTACAATATTTTACAAATAAATAAAAATACTCAACATACACGTACGTATTTAATAATTTCATTGCGTTTAACAGGCATTCTTTCTGTTTTGATATAATATAAGAAAACAATCGGTGTCATGTATGTGTCGGGCATGGTTTCGAGATCATTAAAACGCTTCACGATTTGTGGGAAATGTCTGATGTATCGATTATATCGAACTTTGTCGATATAATCAAAAATTAAATTATTGTGAGTTTCAAATAAAAGTTCCATCAGAAGAATATCAATTATATGTCCTCAAGTCCATTGTTGGACTGGCGTGTTTTGGGATAATCACACAATGTGTAAACGTACGCAATTCACTCACTCAACTGACGCCTTCAAACCTTAAATAAACATCAAACAAGTCAGTATTATCTGCAAGATTGATTTGCAAATTGATGTATGCAGTCTAGAATCTAGGAGGAGAGCTTGTTGTTAGCAGACTTGAAAATAAACATGAAGCATCTAGGGCATCATAAAGCAGACATTGACGAGTGGATTTTTGACATTTTTTGACATTTATGGAATTTAGGCAGCTCATTAAATTTGGCTACAAGTGAACGCACCCATATCGTCAGTTAGAAATTCCGAGATCTTCTGTTCTGTTCATACCAATATCGATAACCAAATGGATGCTGTTTATTTATACCGGTCAAAGCCAACAGTGCAAAAGTAGTTACTTTCTTTGAATTATTACGTTGGCTTGACTATTAGGAAGACGTTTGCTCCACAACATTTTATCATGTTATGCTGAAAAACCGACACACCGACTAACAGAGTGATTCAAATATAACCCCTGTTTCGGTGGTATAAAAACAAACTCCACAAACTTCATACATAGAGAAGTTCTTGCTTTCATTTGCAAGGCTTTACGAGTAAGTAAACAATTGTTTATAAAACCAAGCACATCTATAACCTAACATTAACAATAATCAATAAGCTTTCAACATAACACATAATTACTCTGCCTTCGTGCTTGTTCAGACATGTTGGTATATAACCAGCAGTGTAACAATCAGTGTTATCAAATTGTTGACCCAGACATTAGTGACGCATGCAGGCATCAAAGAAACGGCTCAATGTGCAGTGCTTTTGACAGTATAGAGACACACTCGTCGATTTATGCAGTCGATGTAGTAGGAGATAACTGAGTTCAATCAGACTTAAGAAAACGAAAACTCGTCAAGGGCATCCTACCGCAAATTATTTGTGGCCGTAGCTGTCATTTACATGTGATACAAAATGTGGTTTTCTTGTGGGTTTGTTTATTTTTAATAGAACTACAATTACGTATATTCGGTATACAAATCCGAGGTCTTACTGCATTCTCCTGAAGGCTCTCCCAAAATTTAAATTAACAAGAACGGCGTTAACATAATGTGTTGATGTTTAAATAAAATATGTTAGGAACAATATGATTTGTAACAAGAGTTCTCGAACCCTATAAGTAAATATTTCACCTTGCGGAAAGTGATGTGTGGGGCAATATTAACTGTACTACCGAAAAAAAATGATGTTATTAAAAAAAATCGATCATAACAATCAAGCGTTCATCATAAAAAATGCTACAAGACAGGTGTGCATGTCGTTATTTATTGAATTTTCTCTACAGCTGGTAACGCGTCTTAAACAATGGAAAATGGCAAATGTTTCTGACAAGTAATTTATACATGCATCAATAACATCACTTGTTTCTTTCATGTCTGGACTTACTTTTCTAGAACCGCTTGTGTATTGCTCAAGTAATTGAATAGTAGGGCGTCAATATGATATATGATCTCGAATAACACTTATTTCTGCACTTCTTATACTGGGCAAAATAGAGTACACTGATTTGAATTGAGAAAATTGTTATTTTGCATTAATTGTCGTTTTAAATGATAACATGTACATAAAATATAATTAACAAATAAACGAATAAACAGTCAAAAGGTTACTTACTCGTGCAGTTTTTATTGTTTAGGATCATTGTAAAACAAAACATTGATAATTATATTTCGTGTTAGTCGTTTGATGCACTTACTTGCAAGATGTTTATCTATAAAAAGCAACGCATATTGACGTGTTCTTTATTCGTCAGCAGTTTACTTTCAATACGGAATGTTGTCACTTCATAATAGAAAATTCCACGTGCTATGTATATTAATACAGCTGAAGATAAAATTAGTTTGAGAAACTTTTCTTATCAGACTATGTATGCTTCTCTATCTTGGAAGTCCCATGCTTCTATATATAACAGTAGTACGTGTAACAACATATTTCATTTGTATTTAATAAAATACAATAATTCGACATATGGGCCGTTGCATGTTCATGTAATGCACGAGATTTCAAATGGATTTAAAGCAAGTATATACGGTGTTTTATCATTTGTTTATTTTCTCAAACTTAAACAAACACATTACTATGAAGCAGTAAATACAAACTAAAACAGTTCCAATGGTACCATTAATCAACATATGTTTACTTGATAATAAAATAATAACGGCAAAGCTGAAACGTTTACTTTTATTTGATGTAAGATCAAACATGTGTCGTTTGAACACATATGAACGGATAAGTAGGAATTTAGTTTTTAATTTTACTTAATCAACGTTTTATCTTGTTGAAAAATATAGAAACTCGTTAATACCCGCCTATAGCCTCTCCCATTTTACGTTGCGTGATTGTGTCTCGTATATCGATCTCAATATTAAAAGCGTTGAGGCATTTGCTAAACTTTATTAATGAAACCAAATGTAGAGATGTCTCCGTAATTCCCTTGTCAAGATTTACTAGTTTGCAACGTGTCATGGGCATACAAATCACGAGTGAAAAAATATATAAATGACGTATCATTTGTAGTTAGAGGAAAGATTACGTTCAATCCATTTAGTGTATCTAGTGTTATAAGCTAAAACCATATTTCAGCCATAGTTCGCAATCTATCGAACACATTAATCCCGAGATAAGATACGTTTCAGTTAAATTTTGATGATTAAACAACTAGCCAAAGCGTTAGGTAAAATCAACGAAATAATGAGTTTTAAACATTAATAAATAATTTCCGCTTGCACGTTACAAATATCATATATACAAAATGCATGTGCACTTTTGGGCCATCCCCAATATTGGGCGCAGCTTTGTAAAAATGTCATATGGACACAATTGTTTGGTTCTTTAAAAAGTTTGTCGTTATAAATTTCAAGGAAGGGAACTAAATGCGATTTACTTACAATATAAAAAAAAACACTTAATTCATTCTATTTAAGAATTTTTGTAACGTAGCGAATATGTGGGGCATCATTGCATCACTTGGCCCTCCCCGCCCTGTTTTGGGTCCCCGTCCCTATAATGTCTGGCGGCGGACAGAGCCAGATACGTGGCAACGGCACCAAGAGGAATGTTGAAGCAGAGGCAAACGAGGCAAGCCAAAGAAAGGTAAGTGTCAGGGACATAAGCTTGGCCACATAACTGCCTTTCACAACTTGTTGGTTGAATAACTGCCTTTCACTACTTGTTGGTTGAAATCGGTTTCTCTTCTTTCTTTCTGTTGATCGTTTGTCGTTTTGGAACACTTTAGGACGGGTAGGGTCATGTTTAAGAGAGCCTGGAAAACCCAATCGTTGTGTTCCTTAGTTCTGACTCATGGTTCAAGTGTGATTGTATAGCTTTATCCATGTTTCTGGGTCTTCTGGAGGGAGTGAAGACTTGGATAATCGTGGGGTTGCCTTTCTGAAACTTAGTAAACGACAATATATTATAGCCCTCCTTCTTAGAAAACATGGTTTAATCCATGTGTGTTAAATGTTCACATATGCTAATCAGTGACGTCTCTTTTTTCCTAAGCAGGATGTTCGATAAGAAGAGACTTCCTCTGAACAAAAAGAAAGCATACTATTCAAAAGTGTCGTCCCTGATTAGCCTGTGTGGACTGCACATGGTTACCGTGGACGACGATTAACGCATATGCAATTGGTTCCGTTTTCTCAGAGCGCGTTTGATATTATCATGCCGTAAATGTAAAGCGTAAGCTCAGCATATCAACGATGCATGGCTCTCACTAGTTTACGAAGAATTATTCAAAATAATACTGTATTGTGTTATAATGAAGGGTTACATAATGCTTGCACAACATGTATGATGGCAAACAACCGTGTTAATTTTGTTTTGCTCACTAAATTGGTTACTTTAACCAGTACTTGGTGTTTGTGGGGGAGATCTAAAGAAAAATCCCACAGTGGGGATCGAACCCGTTAACTCCAAGTCACTAGGCGGACACCATATCCATTACACCACGTTGACCTTAATGTATGTTTAAAATAGTGGAGATTAGTGCTCTTTAACAAACGTAACTTCAACCTCGGAAACACTAATTATGGAAACCTTTCCCTAGTCAAATTCATGGGAATATAACTAAGGAGTAAAACCATCACTAAGCAGAAAATGTGCCGTTAAATGCAATACTTCACGTTTCAATTTAACCGAAATTCAGACGGGTTTTGCTCCAAATATATTAATATTATATACGGCAACCATGGATTAGTTCAAGGCCACATTACTTTCTGTCATACCCGTCTATAATTCATGATAATGACCCGTTTCACGTTTCAATTTAATCGCTTGAGAAATGAAGTAGTAGTTCATCAACTCACAACATTTAACGTGACAGTCATGTCGATGTAAAGTTTAAACTCATGCAACAGAAGAATAAGAGCACAACTGAAGTATGTGCCTTGCATATAACACTTCAGTGTGATGCCATCATTCATGTTTCAAATGTATCGCACGTAAATTGTGGCATAATGTGCTCCGAAAACTAAGTTCATGTTTTGCTTATGCAATAATTTGGCTTAATTCAAGGGCACATATTTAAGGATAATTTGGCACTTTTTGCATTCGCATTTTGTCATACACATCGACGCTTCAGTGGGTTTACATATTTCAAGTTTCAACTGACTTATTCCGTTATTCCGGATTGGGCTAAGACTATAAACACCCTCTGTTTTCTCGCTTAAACACTGCTGACACATTTATTGTATTTAAGGGAATACAACTCATCAAGTGTGAATCATTTTGCATGTAAATTATGTATTGCACATCAACGCTTCCCGGTGATGATAATTCTTGCGTTCCGTGTTAATCGCTTAAAAACTAGGAAGAAGTTCACAAACTTATATCATTGTATCCGGACAGACCGACAAACCGACTCACAAAATGATTCAAATATATTCCTGTCATATTTCGTTTCCGGGGGTATACAAATAAAATCCCCCAAACATCATAAGGAGAGAACTACATGTTTTCATCTTCAAGGCGTGTATTTAAAGCTTGTTACCAATTGTCTGTCACATCAAGCACATCTATAACCAAACATTTAAAATTATCAATCAGCTTTCAACAGCACACATACGAATACAGTTACTCTGCTCTAACTTGTCAAAGACATGTTGGTTCTTGTGGCTGATTATAATCAGCCGTGTGGCAATCAGTGTCACCAAATTGTTAAACCAGACATTAATGACGCAAGCAAGCATCACAAAAAATACTAAATATGAAGTGTACGTGTATTTGACATTAAAGACCCACTTGATGTCTCAAGTCGATGAAGTTGGAGATGAACTGGGTTTAATCAGACTGAAAATAAATATCCATCCTCAAGGGTATCATAAAGAAATCTATTTGTGGCAGTTGCTTTTATTTTCGTGTGGTTTTGTATCTATTAACATTCCAACGGAGATGGTTTTACTTAATCATTCTTAAGACTTTCACAAAACTCACCAATTATTAAGCAATTTCTTTAAAAAGACAATGGGCGTTAAAATAAATAATAAAGAACAGATGAAACAAAATTATGTATGACATGATTTCTCGGACTATATATANGTGAAGTCATACACATCTCCAAAAAGCGGCATCCCATAAAGTCAGAGTACCTTATTCATGGACAGAAGCTTGTACCTGTAAAGGAAGGCAAATACCTTGGTGTGACTATCTCGGATAACTTGTCCTGGAAACCACATGTAGCTGCAGCCACCCGAAAGGCAAACAACAGTCTAGGCTTCCTGAGGCGCAACCTGTCTAGCTGCCCACCTAGCGTCAAAGCACGTACATACACCACCTTAGTGCGTCCAATATTGGAGTATGCTGCTACTGCATGGGATCCTCACACTCAAACGTGTATCGACCAACTTGAAGCAGTCCAGAGACGCGCTGCTCGCTTTGTCAAAGGGGATTACCGAACCACAAGCAGCAGCTCACAGATGATAGCAGACATCGGATGGCAGCCCCTTCAAGCGAGACGCCAAACATCTAAGGTTACCATGATGTACCGGATAATTAATAACCTTATTGATATTCCGTCTGACCCCTACCTCCGCCCTGCTATGTCATCCACAAGAGGCAGCAGTATTCGATACATCGTACCATTCTGCAGAACCGACTACCTCCGACACTCCTTCTTCCCGTCAGCAACAAGACTGTGGAACCAACTGCCTAACCACCTTGTGACGGCTCCCAGTCTTGAAGCGTTCAAGGAAGGGATGGCACCGAAATAGGCCACAATCAATTTGTAAATAGTTTTAAAACTTATTTTATTCTAACTGCGCCACACAGCGATTTTTAACCATTTTCTTGTACGACAATGCCCCAGAGAGGGATATAGTACAATAAACGAAGAAGATATATATATATATCTACGTGTTCTATAACTATTGAAACACGTATATTCATGCTACGCGAATGAAGAAATGTAACCTGAATGCAATTGCGTCTTCTTACGAGACTTTTTTTTTATATGCTAAAAGATGTCAAACAGCATTTTTTACTTAAAAATAGCATACACTGGAGAAATTGATAGAAAAGAAACATTATCATAAATTCTTAATAAAAAGCAACCACAAATCCAATATAAATTATTATCAAGCATGCGATTATGCAAGTAAGTAAACGGTATTTTCGGAAAAGCTGTGTTATGTTATTTAGGCACACGCGCGGGGTATATTCAAACTTACAGTACGATCGGGATATATTTCGTTACAACTTCATGATATTTAAAAACGATTATATTCAATATGAGTAATTAACTTTATAATATTAGACGAGAATGTGTTCAATTTGTTCACGCCATACACGTTGAGCCTCGCCAATAAAGCTCGAAACTCGCCTTATACGAGAAAAGGTCGGCCAATACAAGATTCAGCCAATCAGAAACCAGAAAAAACTCGGACTTATATGAGAATCTAAAATTTCGACAATTTTGGATGCCATATTAAAGTTACATGTTTACTTTTGGTGCAAAAATTAAATCTTTAAAAATATAGGGCTTAGAGAATTACACTTTTACCACTCAACCATTTCCCTCATGATCTGTATTGAAACAGTATTTGTGCAACGCTTCAACATATATGTAGAGTAAGATGTTCTTGATAATTAAGAAGTTGTGTGTATGTCTGACCGATATGTCAGTGTAAGACATAGCTCTTGGTGCTACCGAGAGGTTCTGCATTGCATGATTGCTCTTGTACATAACATTTTTAAAGCATTTTGCATGGGAATATAAACAGGGAAAAAGTTGTATAGAACTGAAATTTTGCTATCTTTCAAAACTTCATGCTTCATTTAATAGCAAAAACCTGTAATTCGAAAGTGAAATTAAAGCTTTTCTTGCTGAATAATATTATAAAGTTAATTAATAAAATTGTCATTAATTAGTTGAATTCATATTCGCTTCGTTATTGAGCTGCGGCCTTAGGCCAGTACGGCTGTCTTCAGCTCAATAACAAAGCCAATATGAATTCAACTAATTAAAAAAATAATAGTGTTACTGTTTAAAACATAAAACGTTGATTAATAAATAAATCTAACTAGAATACGATTTCAGAAGTACTACCAGAACAACACATTAAATCAATTGCAAATCAATGTCTGCTGTACAGCAAATAAACTCCGTATTGTACACAAGAGATGTACTGTATCGGGAAATCCCATCAGTATGTGTTGATTCGATCTTAGGGTGTATTGCCCCTATGATGGTTCTGTAACAAATACGGGTAAACATACCGATATATCGTTAACGTGCTCGTTATACAATTTCACTGAATTACACACTATTTTATTGATGGTACCATAAAGAGATTATAATTTGATGTAACTTAACATTCCACGGTCGTATGCATATTTTGCTTTGAGATTGCGAGCATAACATGTTGATTTGAAATCGTACATACTCGCTTTAAAATTACGCAGTGATGGGTATCTGGACATTTAACATGAGCAGATCACTTGTAGTAAAGTTATGAAATTAATGATGGACTTGCCGCCCTTAGCCCTTCTTTCAGTATCGTCATTGTTATTCGTGCGCGTAAATAAAGACCACGACAAAATACGTATAATAGTATATGAGCTACGATTAAATTCTGATTATAACATAAAATGAGGACAAATATGCAAAACTATGTTCATTTCTAGAATGTTAGTCATATAAATTCATATAAGTTTATTTTAACCGCTTAATTTATATAATTGAGTTTATTTAAATCGTCAAAAATATGAAACTATTATCAGGGTATCTAATACATTAACAATATGTTTGCATTTTCAAAATTTGAATGATTCGCGCGATTCGATATGCATTCAATGTGTCCGCTGCATTAATCATCGCAATATTTCTAGGTCGAAAATAAGATGAGTCAGCTAAGCCGTAAACAAGTCTGATTCCGTAAATGGAATTGACAGTTATTTGGCAACTTGGTAAAACCATTCGTAGAAAATATATAATAAAGTTGTATGTCAAATACAACTTCGTCTGCATCAATGCTAACTTGTGCGTCACTTTATTGGATCTTATCTTCGTTCAGCCGTTTGTAGTAATATAATGTGCTGGATACAAAAGAATGCGATAGAAATTGTCTCTATGTATATGAGCCGCGCTCTGTGAAAATAGAACTGAATGCAAGTGCGTTAAGTGTTGTCCAAGATCCACACATTCTAGGCGAAAAGTGTTGCCTCTGATTAGCCTGTGCGGACTACACAGGCTTATATGAGACGACACTTCACTCACAGACTTTAATCTATTTTTTTTTAATATAGCTGATTAAAATTGTTCATACAGTTTGAAAGTAAAGGCCTAACACACTTTCCGATTGAACATTTGGGTTGTCGATTTCTTTCATATATGTTTGTCATTGATGTTAAGTATGGTATAAGTCCATATCGATATTGTTCGTATGTTTGTCTTGGTTTCAAATACAACTTGTGAACACACCGACCTTAACTTGTTTTATGTGTATGCGACAACAATTAACGGAGTGTTATATACAAATTAGAATATTTGCGAAATATGGTACCTTAAAGCATTTTCTATTCCTCTGTCATTGATAAAACACGCTGAAAGTATAATAAAATCGTCTATCCATGTTTGTGATGTTGTCCTATTAGACTGTTCTTTACAAGTTAAAAAAATTCTGAAGATTCTAAAAAGGCAAGCACAAAATGTCGCTCAAATGTGCATAATCCTCCCCTAAACAATACTCTTAAGAAATGCCAGTCTTAAGCAGCAATTCGATAACGTCATCTCAGATAGCGAGCCTTGGTCGCTTTTGAAAACAACGCATGCATTCGCATTGTCAAATGCAGTACAAATTGGAACTGCACATTTTGCACATGGGTTATTCGCCCGGAGGTTGTTTGTTTTTGAAAGGCGTTTGTTGAACCCATTTATGCCTAGTCTAGAAAAAAGGCCCTGGCAAACAGCGTAGACCCAGATGAGACGCCGCATGATGCGGCGTCTCATCAGGGTCTGCGATGTGTGCTTAAAGGAATTTCTGTAAGAAATATTCAAAATATAGAAATAAATATACTAGACATCCCTAATTTTGGAAATAAATTGATCCAATTTAGAAGGATGGGAAAGTCCACTAGGCATAAATGGGTTAATGAACTGACTTAACACACATTACTCGGATAATTATTTACATATAACCAATGTTAAGGCAGATATTTATCGTATTACTATGCATAATTTTCGTTAAGATTTGTCGTTCAAGTTTTAAAAGCATGTTTAATTTAAAAACTGCTTAAATACAACATAACAATCTAGACCTTGAAAGAAATAAGGAGATTTAAATAACACAAATGTATACTCTGCTCTCTTAAAACACAACCTTCGTGAACAGGACTATACTGTTTCTTATAATGTTTTTTAAAAGCCATACATGTGTCAATCGATGTTACCAAATATGCGATGCTTCACCAGACGTTATTGACGCTTGCGAACACCAAATAAACCGCTTACTAATGGGCAGTGTATTTGACAGTTCAGACGCATTCACCCACAGACACAGTCACACTTGTAGGAGAAGAACTGTGTTTTATAAACATTAATTGCTATGGCATCACAACGTCATATGTCCATGGCAATGGCTAGAAATGAAATGATGCGACACGAAATTCGTAGTATTTCTTATATTAAGTAGATCTATATTTGCATCCAATCGTTATAAAAAGTATAACTTACTACTTGTCTCATAAATTCTCACCGAAAATAAAAAGGAAAAAAACACACAATTTCATGAAGTAATTGGAATTGTAAGTTATTTGACAGCGTTCTATACCCATGAATATAATACAGAACAGAGCATCAAGAAGTTAAACACTATAAATTCTTCATCCGTTACAACTAAGTTGTCAGTGTGATCTTGAATCAGCCGTTTGTTGGAGACTGAATTACCTGGAAAACATACAATACCATATAAGTTAACTTGATGCAAATATCTAAATTATTATTATAACGGCCTGTTTAGCATTTTAATTAAGCTGATGATATTTTGTATGTATCATACGGTTAGCAATAAAAGCCTCACACCAATTCCGTTGAGCAGTGGATTTCTTGTTTCATGTGTGCCATCTGTGCGTACAGTTTATATATATAAAACATTGGTGATTCAATGTTTTAGTACGCAACACAATTGTTTCAAGAATATGACATTTTTTAACTGATATTAACATGACAAAACGTAATGCTTACCTTTAAATATACAGTTGCATACCTAACATACACGAAATGTATGTATATAAAACTAATATTAAACTAAACCGGTTTTGCATGTTTAGCTGACAATAAAAACGTTACTCTTCGTTGCATGTCGAATTGTAGTTACAGCTGACGTAAACATTTCTAACAAACTAAACATAAAACCAATACGTTAATAAAGACATTCAAAAACACTAAACTATACAGAAAATTATTACTTAAATTTAAAATAATAAACTATAAAATAAACCATTGTGTAAATGTAGTATTTTTATATTACAATCAAACTGTAATATAACCATTATATGAAAGTAAGTAATGGAATAAACTATAAGGTTAAATATATTATGTGATTTTCATGGTTAAAACATGTTGTGAAGTTGACAGAAATTAATGTTAAGTATCATACTAGTAAACACGGTAAATAAAATAAATTCCTATTCGTATATGCTATGGATGCGATAATGCTGAAGGTATTTTAAAATATATTATCCGTTTTTTAAAGCGTGCTCGTATTGCACCAAATTTACTTCAAAATGCGATTTGTTTAAACTGTCATTCGATGAAAGCATTTTTCAAACAGGACCAGGACTTTAACAAGAATTCTATTATAACATACCATATGAAATGCAAATTTGAGTGGAATAATACGAATTCTTTCATTCTCTTAAGTTTTTCAGAATAAAAACATTTCGATATGGAGGATGGAACAAGTTTAAGCTCAACATTTCATCTAAAAATTATCATATTCATTAAACCATTGCGTTCGTCAGAACTTAATAACGTCGTTGACAAATCTAAGCACTCCTCTGACAGGACACTCATAGCAGATACAATTTTACCTAAGCCATACGTCGGTCAGCTATTTTTAAATATGTTGAAGAGCTGGCAGATGATAAAAATTCTTTTGAAATAATTTTCAAATAAATAATTTATGGTAGTATAAAGTTTATACAAAGGAAAATCTTGGTAGTGTTTTATTCATAATTGTACACAATAGATACGAAATTATGCAAATATAAACTATATTGAATGTTTGAAGACACGTTGTAGAAAGCGCTTAATGAATCCTTAATTAAGTATTTCTGAAGAAACTGTAGACCAAGCGGTTGTAAAGTTTATATATAACTCCATTTCTGATACAAAAAAACGCAAATTTTATTGTTTCTATGTCTTTGGTCCTTAAATTGAACGCATATGACCAAGTTTCCATTCTCTTAAGATATTTTACCATGGCAGCGGTATATCGTGATGTTAACCAATGATTACTGTCTTATGAATATTTTGTATATAAATCTTCCATTGAACATAACAACTTCAGAAACATCTTCTTTATCAAAGAAAATCGGGTTTAAAAACTAGTATCGTACAGGATAATGTTTCTAGACTTCAACTGTTCCTTCAATTAAGCAGCTCACCAACGATTTAAATTTAATTTAGACTGTGGCATTTTAAAAGGCAAAACCAAATGTTGAAATTAGGCAAAGGAAATATAAAACTTGACGCTGATCTTTTTCCTTAACTGCTTCTGAAAAATGTAAATACAGGCATGATGTTATGTCACAGGCATCGCAGGATGGCAAAGACATATAATCACAAGCTAGCTGTCCGATACTTAGTACAGGTACTACTGTGGTGATTGTGCATACTTTCAACATATAGCAAAGGTTCAAATCGCGCAATTACAATGTGTGCCGGAAGACTTGGCTTCCGGTTTCCAGACGGATTATTTGTAAATGGCACATTTGAAACACAATTATAGTATGCATATAATCACCACCGACCAAGGCATAAGCCGGGAAACAAAATATTATAATAGGCGCTTTAATGAGTAGCACATTTTTAACTCACATGTTGTGCGTCTTGCCTCGTCAACATGTACCTTCTGGGCATTTGTATTCACCAATATTGATGACACTTGCTTTAAACTTTGGTTCAAATGATATATCGGCCGAGTGTAAAAACTTTATCACATTTGCCAAAACTAGGTCGCTAAGTTAAATTACAGAAAATGCGGGTGAACACCCTATAAATTGTCTGTGTTTTCCAATATGCATGATATTTACTAAGAACAAGTGTTTTTATGGTATCTTGTCAGAGTAAGTCATAAATAACACGGTTCGACCATTTATTTTACATCAACGTAACTAGGTAATAGTATTACATCAGTTGTACATGTAAATGTAAACAATACGAATCGTTGATCAACTATATGACAGACATGTTAATATCGAAGGTGTATGTATAACGAAACAAAGAGAAATAATTACATAAATAAGTTTATGATATTTGTTTACAATATACATATTTGAGATTCTGTTTGTTTTGCGTAAAAACGCTGCATTACCTATTCATTTTAAAAAAACAGTATTAAAGATGCTTTTTGTCACAGATAACAAACATATCAGCAATTTTAAACTTCGGTTGCATCAGTATTCATTCTCATTTAACTGCTTATGGTAATATTTAGACTGGTAACAATGGTAAGATATATAATTCTACTTCGAATATGTTTAATTGCGAACTAACTATACATTTTTAGACATAAACTGCTCACAAGACACAATATACTTCATATTGGCTACGGTTCATTATTGATTCGGTGTGTGCCCTTCGGACAAAGGGCGTCCAAATGTTGATTCACTTCGGAATAATTGTTATGATAGATAAATAGAGGATATTTGTTCATGTCAGTGTATGATCGTTTGTTATTTCACGAGTGATCATTGAACATATATTTTCACGAGTGGCGCAGCCACGAGTGAAACTATTATTTTTCTATGATCACGAGTAAAATAAATTTTGTGTTTCTTTTATGCCCCTTTTTCAAGAAAATATTTAACAGCTGTTTCCCTTTCGCTGAAAAGTTACCCTTTCTCCCGTGGTGTACCTCAATACATTGAAATGACGTCATTTTGTTGACGAAATGACGTCATTTTGTTGACGAAATGACGTCATTATTCCAGCGAAATTCTTCAATTAAACTCTTTTAAAATGTAAATAAACGGTTAAAAAGCACAAAATTAAAAGAACAATTGTTAGATTCGGTGAATATCGATTTTATTTCACTCGTGATCATAGAAAAAATATAAACAAGGATATAAACAAGGAAAGTAAATCTTGATATGAAAATCTAGAAAAAGGAGTTCCGAAAATGTGTTATTTTCACCGGTAAAAATAACAAATTGTTTATTTTTACTGCTGTTATTTCACTGCAGAAATGCAATATTCTATCATTAGGTATAAAAGAAAACTAAATATGCACTTAAGTTAAGACCTAATATGTTAGCTCGATTGCATCAAAAGCTCAATGATTTACATAAACCCTTTCGAGTATGTGTCCTGGGTAGAACCAGTATTCGGTGTCTTTGGGGGAAATCATAAGACCGCTACCACAGTGGGGATCGAACCCATTAGCTCGAATTCGCAAAGCGGCCACAAAATGTCACGTCCAATCTGTACTGTGAACGTGAAAAGAGCTTAACCTCCATCCCATTTATTGGAAAAAGTCAGAAGCAATTTGATGCCAGTCTGCTTCACTACAGTCTGAATTTTCCCATCATTTGCAAATATTGAAAGGTAATGAACTGTTGCATTCGAATGGTTTTGAAATCGAAACAAAATTTCTGGGCATTTCAAATAGGACTTCCAGGTAAAATGAAAGCAATTTTTGTTTTGTATGAAGGCATATTGGACACTTATATTGCCATAATTACTAATACAGTGTCGTATAGCACATTTGCAGACAAGTATGAGTATTATTAAAGCGTTAAAAGAGTGATCGCATCCTTAAATTTAAACAAAACATGAACAATTCATTTGTTTATGACGAACCCGACTTTTATATGCCATGCTGCATGCCGTTGCTATAACAAAAACATCTTTAAGTTGAAAGACTGTTTACAATGTAAATATTGCTTTCTGCACTAAAATGTGCAATGCTCGACTAATTTCAAACGCGGACCCCTCAGCGGATTAAATTATGCGCAAAAACACACCCAAATGATAACACAAATGTACGTCAATAACGAGCATCAAGTCATCTAATGTCGTTTACCATTTATGTGTTAACGGCATATTCACGTGTGTCGTACAGTGTTGTTATATTCATCATCGATATATCGTTTAGAAACATCAACTGCGTCCGGTTTTCACTAAACATATCGAAGAAAACATAAAAAAAAATGCATGCATATTTCACGTTTGCCGAGTGCGTGTTATTAGAATGTTGGGCCAAAGCGGTCATCTGCTTTAAACAAGTCTAGCGGACTAGAATTTTTCTCCCGAGCTCCATGTTTTCTTGATATTTATTTTAAATAATAAAATAATTCATTATTATAATCAAACGCCAGTCAAATCCGTTCTATAGAACACTTGTCCTGAAAGAAAGAGAACGCGAATTTTATTTGACGGAGGATTATACATTTGCTAAAAAATACATTCTAGTACATATATTATGCATTTTAGAAATACAATCTTAATAGTGGACATCTTTTCAAGTAATAAATGCATAAGAAAACTATTGTAATTATTAGTATATGTATCTATTTCTTTATTCTGCAGGAATACACATAACTTTCAAGCAGCACCATCAATATGTATTCTTTACTTATATTGGTTCTATTGAACTGCACGCAGTATTGAAATCATTAACGGAAACAATTGTAATCAAGCAAACGGTCTTTATAGATGTTATAGATGTAATTTCTGGGTTCCATTGCTTGTTTGGAATTTGAATAGCCGTTTTAGAGCCTGTATTTAGCATAAACAAAATAAAGAAATCACAATTACAATAAGCTGCGATAGTATTACCTGATTCTTCGTTGTTATACCTTTTTGCCTTGAATTGGGCAAAGCTCAAAAGGAAAGCACCTCCTATTTGGGCATGGGCCTACGTTCTCATATCCGGGTTCGCACGAACAATAACACTCGCAGCCACCAACCCTGCCAATGCCTGCAGAAAGAAACAGACAGATGGATAGTGTATATGTGTTGCGTGCTCAGTTTTTTACGTTTGTGATATAAACAACAACAACAACCTTTATTAGCATATAATCATAATAGGTACAATAGCTCATGAGTCTAGGGAAATAATTATATATAACAAATACTTCCGAAATGATTTTGTCATACATAGAAAATAATATTCCGGGTTGTAAATTTAAGCAAACATCATACGACACGATACCTTTCAAATGGAACAAGTTGATTAATTGTGATATATAAAATAACAGCAATGTTTAAATTAACCATCATCATGTGAGGTGAATTAACGACATGAATAAAATAGAGCCATGAATTGAACCAGTCATATCTATTGGCGGAAATTTGTATAATGTGTGTCAATCTATATAAAACGTGCTTCTTATCAATGGAGTGAATGGGTACAACACCACCAACATCACCCAAAAACGAAACAACATCAACAATAACATAACAAATAATATTGGTGATATTTGTGATAAAAATCCAGAGGGATCAAGTTCGAATAATCAATTTTCAACAATAACACAAAACATCGTATCCAAACTATGTTCGTTTTTTTTTAATCAATTACCTTTCACGATTGCCATGACATAGGACGCAATGCAGACGGAAAGAAGAAATGCCGCTACTCTTACATACATGGCGTCTACAAAAAAAGTATACATTTAAAAACAAAATCTTGATTACATCAATACAAATAAGCAATGTT
Organism: Dreissena rostriformis; assembly: GCA_007657795.1. NCBI lineage: Eukaryota > Metazoa > Mollusca > Bivalvia > Myida > Dreissenidae > Dreissena > Dreissena rostriformis. Next base: position 148,235 of record VMBQ01001953.1, read on the forward strand.
AACAATAGCAAAGATGTTTTCTTTTTTAAATCTATATTACATATTTTAATAAAACGATTAAAATGTATGTAATGTTTTTTTAAGTCCAGTTTGTTATGACAATTGACTGATATTCACGTTTTGCAGAAGAGATGTATAATGTGCAAAAGTTTAAATAATTAAAGTTTAGAAGTAAACAACATACACACTTGATTAATTGTAAACTATATAATATATTAAATATTACACTTACCCATTCAAATAAGTTGTAAAGTAAATTATATACAGCAAGTGCATGCGTTTTATATCCATATTTCAAGTGTTCGTGTCACTTCGCACCAACTCAAGCATCACTATAGCATGTTTGCGCATATTAACACATCCGTTACATGATGCACGACACGCGAATAAGGAAACAACATTATCCTCCGACCAATCAGTAGCAAGAACATGTATTTAAAACATTGTTGTGACGTCTCACAATTATTCTCCCTGCACAATACAACATGTTGTATTTTTGTTATGATGTTGTTGTTGTTTATTTTGTGGTGTTTTTACGTTTAGCGTTTAACAAATTGAATTAATGACATTTGCGAACAAATAAAAAAACACAGCTCCCTGTGTTTAATACATATTTCCTTTTCACTGATTAGACAAATGGTAAACGTTAAATTTATATTTATGAGTTTAGTAAAACTTTGAATGCGATAATATGTTCTGAGTTTTTCCTCGACTACGCGCATAGGACATGCACATACTACATAAAATAATACATTTTATTTTTGATAAGTGAAATAATACATATGTAAAAAGAAATATGGACAAATATTTAATTATATTAAGTAAACGGTAAGTTGATTTAACTCTCAAACAAAAAAGAGAATGATTGAACTATTGACCTACCGTATAAATATTCACTCATATATATATATATATACTGAAATTTTGAAGTTATGTTTCTAGCAATAGTATGTTGGTTTTACACTTGGAGTCGGATTTATTAAAGTCAACAGACTCATTACGATGGGTAAAGCAGAATGGAATATTATACCTTGGTAGAAACGATTTTCCCAGATATCTGTTGCAACCAAGACTAAATCAGCGAACACACAAATAGGATCGCAGTCTTAATGCAACAGTCCCAGCTATCAATACATCTCTGCATACCATATTCATTTATGAGTGTTGGTGCGCATCTTGAAAGACCTGTAATAATTTCCATATAACTAGATAATAATTATAACAAATACATAAAATGATAATAATACAAACAACATGTGCTTATGTTTTTTCAAAATTATTGCGATTTAACGATCGCAAATTGCCTAATGGTGAAAAGACCGGTGATCCATTTTGGTACTAATAATACGCAAATTACGCGCATAAAACTAGGGTGACCGTAACTGTAAATGCAAAATAATGATTCACTTTAAAATAGTTGTTTATATTTGAAGATGTTGCACAAGAAAACAAATAGTTTGTGTTCCGTATTAAAATATCTGAGGTAACACGTCCTACCATGTTACACAATCTAATCTTCACATTATTCAAATCAGACTGTATCTCGGTGCTTCTCTGAACACTAATGAAACTATTTTCTAATAGTACAAACACACAAACCAAATTTAGCTGTCAGTTACTGAATAGTCTGAAACATTATTGATGATCTCTATGCACGAATGTTCGGACATATGAACTATGTTTCTAGTTTGTGAAATAATTGAAATCGTCCTTTTTTACGAAAACGCAACATAAACATAAACGTCAGTTACGGAATCGACTGTAGTATTATTTATGATCTGAACGCACGAGTGTTGTGACATAAGAGCTATGTTTCTGATTTGTGAACGAATTGAAATCGTCCTATGTATGTAACACTGGAAACAAAAAAGTTTATTATGGTTATGTATTCGGCAGAGTAACTGTTCACTAATACGTATAAACTGCATGCTTTATTAAGACCTTGTTTGTAAGTAATAAATATATCATTGCTTTCCCATTTACAGAAGTAATATTCGTTACAGTACCGATATTTCGTAAACCTTTTTCTCGTTGTAAATGAAGGTGTTTTCAATAACCGAGATTATTAATGTGTATTATGTAAAACCACTATAACATATGAATTTAATCGGCGTACATAATGGATAGGTTCCGATTAAATCTTCTCTACATACTAAGATATCATAAATGTAAAAAGTAAAATACAGGTTGTCAATTACTATGCATGTACGCACATCACAACAACTATTATTTGTAATTGGAACATCATTCACAGGAACGCTTTTCGGCATTTGAATACATGTATTAAGATATATATAAAGGCGCTACAATACAACTGGTGATGATGGGAACATTAAAAGTTGGACCAAGAAAAATATTCTTTTCAATTAACTCATTTTATTTAATGCTTTCCGGTGGTTTATAGAGAAATATCAGTGAATTAAAACTGATAATTTCACTGTTTCAAACAATGAAAATTATCAGTGAAAATTATCGATAATTTTTACTGTTAACTGTGAAATGACGTCATTATTTTGACGAAATGACGTCATTATCCCAACGGCATTCTTTAGTTAAACTCTTAAACAATGTATATAAACTGTTAGAAAAGCATGAAATAAAAAGAAAATTTGTTGGATTCGGTGGAATATCGATTTTAATTCACTCGTGATCATGCGCCACTCGTGAAAATATTAATTTCTATGATCACTCTTGAATTAAAATCGATAATCCACCGTATCCAACAAATATCCTCTATGTAAACAAGTTAATAAAGGACACCCATCGGACACCACCTTGAACACATTATATTTTGGACTTTACTAACCATAAGATTAACAATGATATAGCACTTTTAAGTGCATTGTAAGTATTCGACTTGAATAATTCAACACACACTTGCAGGGTAATGAGGTAACGGGTATCGTATTGAGAAAGTGTTTGTATTTCAATTAACAATACACACTAGTGTTTAAAACATAAAGCATCGTAACTACAATATTTTAAGGTCAATTTATGATTATATTGGCTAATGTCTATAGGGTCGGGAACGACTGGTCATTTCGTACCACATGTTAAGAGTGTTATTTGTGTAAGCTACCGCGACTTGAAGAAATGTTACTTATCTATTATATTGTCGCGTATTCAACAACTACATTCGAGAACTTCATAACGAATTATAGCGAATTAGAGCTTTAATTACATTGATGTAAAATCTTGCATGCCATGTAATAGCTCCTACTGCAGCGTTCTTCATCATGGTATCAATTTTAACATAATATTGAATTTATGATCTTATTATTGGTTCTTAGTATATTTGTTATTTTTAAGTCAAACGTTTACGAAAACATACTGATGAATAAATTATATTTGTATAAATAATCATTGTATTATTATAGACGCGATTATCACCCAGACGACCCTGGTTCAATCCCCATTCTCTGAAGCATGCGAGTTTGGTTGGTGGATAGTTTACATATTTATTTAAAAAATGTCAACTGTATATAAAGACTGTATATAAAGAGGTTTGGCAAACCTCTTACTTATAAGTTATATTTGGTTGAAAGCCGTGCGTATTTCTGTTCATCTAGGCATAATTTAATGAGCATATACAAATATTTATTTTCAAGAAAATAAAAAAAACACTCGTGGCGTAAAGAAAGCCTTGGAAGAGAGCCAGCGTTCAAACAAGAAAGGTAAAAAGTTTACGATACTATTTTAAAACAGGACTATGCCTTTTACAAGAATGCTTTTATAACAAAATATATGAATTGCAAATTTGAGTAAAATAATACAAATTCTTTTTTTTTTTTTTTTTTCATAATCAATTTGTTTCGATATGGAGGATAGACAACCTTTAAGCTCAATATGACATCCATAAATAAGAATATTTATTAAACCATAGTGTTCCTTTAAATATAATAACGTCATCGACAGATTTAAGCACTTTACAAGATCTGCAGAGCAGGTACAATTTTCCCAAATCCATACGTCGGTCGCTGTTGTTAAATATTTTAAAGAGCTCACAGATTATATGCGTTTGAAATGCTTTTCAAATAAATCATGTATGCTAGTAAAAATGGTAATACCAAGGGAAATCGGGGAAGTGTTTTATAAATAATTGCACACAATAGATGCGAACTTATGCAAATGTAAACGATATTGAACGTTTGAAGAAACTTTGTATAAATCGCTTAATAAATCCTTAATTAAGTATGGCTGAAAAAACTGTAGACCTAGCGGTTTTAAGGTTTACATATTACTTGATTTATGATAAATAAAAAATGTATCTGGCTCTTCAAATGAACGTATATGGTCAAGTTTCCGTTCTGTAAAGATATTTAACCACGACAGCGGTCGTTCGTGAGTTTAACATACGATGAATATTGTGTATATAAATCTTCCATTGAATATATATAGAAATAGTAGAACAACAGCTGGGGTTACCGTTTTTGAAATATTAATGCACAGCATTTATATTTAAACCGGTTGAGAGAATCCCAAACCTCACACATATCCCAGAAAGTATAACTAAATATAGAAGAGTAAATTTACAGTAACCTCATTGCATCATCATTAGAAGCAATACAATAAAAAGCAAAAATGATTAATATGGGCTTTCGAAAAAGAACTTGCAAAATTTCCATCGCATATGCTGTTTGTACTTACAACTACATTTGTTTTTAACGTTTTGACGCCATTGTCGACAATAATTAACACATATACATGCATAAAAATACATTTATTACATTAATTGTTATACATGTATATCCTATTTTTTTATATTTTTTTTATGTAAAGTCTATGCGATCGATAACGAATATTCAACCAATATATCATATAGGTATTGTTTTTAAACTAGACTCTCTGAAAAATGTTCTAAACACTTTCTCTGTTGTTGAAAGATTCCAGTTAAAATGTGTGATATTTTATTTACACGTTGTATCGTCTAGGGAGGGTAATTGATCTTCATATCATATGCTCCAAATTTATTAAGTTGTACAATTACGGCGTAATATCTGCTTTTCGTTTCCTGTTTATGAAGTCTGGCAAATGTAGCAACGCTTTTGATCTTGCAAGTTCCGATTAACTATACAAGACAGTACGGCGCTTAGAAACATGGGAGAAATATAATCTGTTTGCAATCTTCTGCAAAAAATGGAAATCAAATGTTCCCATGGTGCACATGTATGCTTTTTCTGACAAATATAATACAATAGTAAACATATTTTGGAGCAACCGATGAGTTTCCGAATATACAATAAAGTCACTTATAACGAATACGTCGGTGTGTGTGGTTTCAAAGTTGAGTAAGAATTATAAACGAACTTCAATAAATGAAGATGGGTTGAACAATGCGAACGTATATCCATGTTGTACATACATTTTTCGAGACCAACTATTATAACATAAGGAACTGTTTTGTCATTGTTAATTATCTCAAATCTGGTGACACCCTACTTGTCTATAATGGAAAACATTTACCATTTCCTTGCATGTTTAGTCCAATAATGCCGAGAAAAAGCAATGTACATAAAAGAAATTGACATTAGTAATTTGTTAATGACGCGTTACCAGATATATAT
>VMBQ01001954.1:0-17824 GCA_007657795.1 Dreissena rostriformis
TACATGATGTTTGCATGGAGAAATACGGATATTGTGGTCTATGAAATGTTTCACTGCCCGGGTTCTTCTTATAAGGCGTTACTTAAATAAAATATGTAAATAACAATGGTTCAACATCGTTGTACATTGTTTACATTTTACAAGGTGTCCACAAATCAAGTTATTATTTCTAGCAAGGAATGACAACACATTTAACCTCTGTAACACACTTACTTGTTTATGTGTTACTGCACAAAGCCATAGTAAACTATTGCCGAACTGGCTGTTCAAGCTTAAAAAAATTGAACGTAATTTCATAAATACCTCTGATGTATCATGATGATAAAGGTAGATTAACGTTACGGGCATAAATTATATGAGCCATTCACGAATATATCGTCTGAACAATATTCAATCTTACCTAGTATGTCTTACTTTAATACAAGAGCAGAATATTGTTGTACAATCTAGATGAATGCTGTTGTATATTTATAACGTCATGTGTGAAACATATAGTAAATCAGTGTAAAGTTGAGCTTTTTATGTTTCAGATGCAAGAATCCATAATAAGCGAAACTGCCAATATAGAGTCGGAATATGTCCCTATGCAATCATTTCGTCTGAGTGTACTTATGGCATCGGATTTAGATGAATATTTCGAAATCGACATTGGCGAATCGGGTTCAGAATCAGTGATCAGTACACAAGTTACCTTTACTGGATTTCAAGTAGGTATGGCAAACGAAGAAATGAAAACGTTTTTCGAGAGTAAATCCAGGTCGGGTGGTGGCGATATTGTTGCGTTTGAGCTGAACCATTACCGAAATGTGGTCACTGTTGAATTCAAAAATCACAATGGTAAGTGAAATGTTGACTTAAACAATAATAGTTGCATACTCACATACGTGAATAAGTACACTCGTTTAGAATAATCACACAACTAGATGTAAGACATCAGCACATACTTAGCGTATTTAAGTCTGTGTTTAAAATCCAATCAAATTGTTGGTTTGTACTAATAAATCGTAATTTGGTTGACCGCTTCAATGGTCTGTATAACGGTTTCCAAACATGAGAGTATCCTATATATGCTATATAAGCTGTTTCAACTTAGAATGTTGTAAAATGGTTATGATTGTAACAAATGTGTTAATGCTGTTTGTGTTGCACAAATTAAAATTTAGAAAATAACGTTATTCAGAAAAATAAGTTATAGTCCAATCAGTATTGTCCTTTCAGTCATATAACATTGTGTTATATTGATTTTATGTCCAGACTCTCTATACAATCTTGACTTTATTTTAATCTCTAGTTCCATTAATAATATGCGTCACTTCAAACTATATATATATATATATATATACATATAACTACACATAATATAATAACAAGTATGTAATTGAATACTATGTTGACATACTAGATGCAAACGAGGTCATGCTGAAAGCGAATAAAGAAGGTGGCATTCTTTACAATGGTATGATGTTGAAAGCATCGCCATTAATTGAGCCTATAATAGATACCTCTAAGGTGTTTGTGAGCGGCATGTCTGACAAAACTAGCGATGAATTAGCCACTCTCTTTATGGAAGCGAAATGGAATATTGTGCCGAAGAAGTTAGTCCGAGGAATACTGCCTGGATCAGCACTTGTTGAGTTCAACTCACATCCAGGTTAGACGTACTTATGTTTTTATCATTGTATGTTTACATTTAATGTTCTGTTATGAATATAGTGGATACGAAAGAGGACTTTCTCTCTTGAGAACATTTCTGGAGTTTCATTGTTTGCCATATTGATTTGTGAAACTGTTTGTTAAAGTGTATGGTGCATAATATTATCAAGATGTGTAGTATCGATTTACAAAATCTACGGCAATATACATTTAGCGTTTCAAATAATTATGGAACCTCACCAAATGTTGGACTAACTCTTAGTTTATTGTTAAATATATATAACTCTGCAGGGATGGGGTTACACAAAATTAAACTTGTTACGAACGTTATCTAATGTTTTAAAGTATCTGCTGCTCCACTAATTGTTTAGGTATAGAAATAAAACAGTATTTGTCAAAAAGTGTTAATTTATCATCTCTTTCAACACGGCAAATATATAGTGTTGAGTTTTCTTTCACATATACCCATCAAACCCTATAACACAAGGCCATACCTATTGATCTGCCCGCCTTAATTGCCACACATGTCCAATTTATTATAATCCCTACACAGTCGTCAAGATGTGATATACTATAATACTAGCTTCAAATTATAACTCTGGACATCCGTCCGCCCCGTGGGCTAGTTTGTACAGGTCATATATGGCAAATAATAAGCGGTACCAACTTCAAATATTATAAGTATAGATAGTATTGTGCGAAAAGAGCACTGCATCAGAGCCCCAATCCTCGCTTCTGTTTTTTTTTTTAAGTTATTGCCATTTCCTTTTTTATATATGTTTAAATTCAACACAAGGAAATTTCGCAAAAAGGAGCTTCAACCATAAACTTAGGTAGAGATATCTCATTCATGGAAAATGCAGTTAACATGAGTCGAAACGTGTACTTTGATACTTGTATAGCTATTTCTCTTTGGTAAGGGACGTTAAGGGTCGTTATTTGCCTGAAAAATATTAATATTTGTAAAAGTTAATTATTGCATCCATTCAAGATCACATTTCGAAGAATACGACGTGCGCTTTACGTTGACATAGTTATTGCGTCGTACATCGCATAGATGACGTCACATTGAACGTTCCAAACTCGCGCGTTTCTTCGAAAAACGCGAATTTCGAGCATTTTTTAATGTTAATCACTATTTTATGACAACAGCGCACACGTTAACCAACTTGATTATTTAAAAAACTGCAATACATTTTCGTAATTTGATCGTCGATATCGTTTTATTTTTGGTTAACGAGTGCGCTGTATGAGAAAAAAAAATTGTTCTTCTAAATCGAAATTTAATTGAACGGTTTATAATTAATCACCATGAACGGTTGTTTCCATGCAAAATCGCGTAAGCACTCAAGTTTTTTAACCAGCTTAACTAAGAACAAGGTGGAGTGTTCCCTATAACTTACAGGAGACCACTCAATTAATTTATTTAGGCCTATGGGAAGTAATCTTCTCAAGCGAGCGGTATAAATCTATACTGAAGATACAGCGTCTGCTTCGCATTATTTTAGCTGAACAGTAAAAGTAATTTAACACAATATGCGAGGTAAACGTGTACTTTAATACTTGTATAGCTATTTCCCTTTGGTAATTTTATGTTAACATTTGTTCGCGGCATATTGCGAAAACTATAAAAGGTATCAACTTTGAACTTCTTAGGGAGATAGAAAGTGCAATTCACAAAAGCCACAACTCTCCCTTCCCATGTTTTACAGTTATNACTTCAGAAAAGATAAATGACATTTTTTGAAGACATTATGGAATTAAAAATGAAAGCTTGTAATTCAATTTTCTGTATTCTTAGGCTCCCACACTGACAGCTATGGAAGAACCTCATAGTAATATTTATACAGTGGGGGGAAACTCCGGCATTATAATCATTATAAGAGGTCGGTTAATGAAAACCCCTCTTAAGGGGTCGCAGGGGGTCACAGTGATTGACTACAGAGGTGCTATTTGTTTAACTTCTGTAATTAACCATTAGATGTTTCAATGTTGGGGGTCTCAAAATTGGCAAGAAATTATTAAAGTAAAACCTTGTGTATGATAATCCAGTTTTCACAAAAATAATTTACGTTTTTCATGTTTTTGTTTTTCAATGAAGGGTGGAATGTGTTACTTTCCTAAATGAGTACTTGTGGATGCCTATGTATCCATTAAAGATATGTAATCAACTTAATCGTTCTTCACCAACATTTTCTTTATGATAGCTCGCAATTAAATATACCCCCTCCACTCTATATTAATTGCCTTTCTTATGTCCTAAGCAATATTATGTCTCTTTGTGTCTGTAATATTCTACATTCAGTTGTATACAATGTGATATTTTTTATGAAAGGCATGTTATGCTAATGCACAGATGCATATAAGTGCTCACATGGCTTGTGCAAAAAAAATGTGTGCACATTTTTCACAATATATGCTTACACTGTAAATGAACAAACCATATAGAAACTTCTTTTTGAAATGTGTTAATTGTTGTTGTCATATAAATCAATTTAAGACCTTTGACCCTTTCAGCTGACTGTTCATAAAAAAGCAAATAAATACAATATGCTTGGCATGAGATAATTATAACTCAAAGCTTTGTATGCCGAATAATGCCACAGTTAAATCTTTAATGAGTACCAATCGGTCAGCCATTGAAACCATACAAACCGGCAGCGGTAAATGTGGTACTGCCATAAGCTATTCATAATGGAACTGGCTATACCAATATGAGGCATAAACGTGATTTACCCAAGAATAAAAGCTCAGACAAAAACACACTTACTCACATGATAAAAACTTTCAAATACTGTTAAGTACATTTTCATTGTCTTCTTAAAATGTTATTTTATACTATCACTTATATCACTAATACAATAACTCTAGATTATATATGTTTGCATATGTGAATAGAACCGAATTTAAGAATGTTCTGTATGATTTGGGACTTACAGCACTGCATTTGTCTCCTAAAATAATTGTTTGAGTGTAAATTGACCTTCTGCAAAAAGATGTGTGTGGGGAGGGGGGCTCTGTTAATTGTAACAGGATATAAATAAATGCCTGGAATACACCCTAATTCTGACATCATCTGGTACATGTATATGAGAGTTACTCATTGCATGTGTACATCGATAATAATAGAAAGTATTTGTCTAGTTACTGTAAGTTGTAGATTTCTTGCCATTAACATTTTGCATATGATTTTCTGCCAGAGGTATGTCAGGGAACACCCATATTAGTGGATATTTGTTTGTTTTGAGTGTGATAGCATATTTGATTATACTTTCTTTGTTTTCCCATTGCAGATTGATTAATACCAATCATATGCAGATGATATTAATAATTTAGCCTTGCTCTGGCAAAAGGGGCTTAATGCATGTGCCAAAAATGTCGTCTCAGGTTAGCCTGTGCAGTCTTCACAGGCTAATCAGGGACCACACTTTCAGATTAAACAACATTTTACGTTTAAAGGAACTTTCTCTTCGTATCAAAAATCCAGGTTGGGGGGAAAGTGTCATCCCTGATTAGCATGTGCAGACTGCACAGGCTAATCTCGGAAGCTACTTTACACAAATGCATTAAACCCATTTTTCCAAGAGCGAGGATCAAGTATTATATCATCACTCCAAGGAGAGACAATTATTGATATTCTGCTGGACCTTTTTTATATTGTAAGGGTTTGGTAATAGGGGTCTAAATGGTTTGTGTCGGGCTGGGGTTTGGTTGCATTGTGTGTTGTTATGAAATACCGGTAAAAAAACAACATTAACTAGACCTCAGGACATCAAGTGTAAAACATAAAATAGGACGAAATGATTTTAATTTACATTACAAGAAGAAGTGAAACTTTTGTTTTGTAAGNGAATGTTCTGTATGATTTGGGACTGCACAGGCTAATCTCAGAAGCTACTTTACACAAATGCATTAAACCCATTTTTCCAAGAGCGAGGATCAATTATTATATCATCACTCCAAGGGGCGACAATTTTTGATATTCTGCTGGACCTATTTTATATTGTAAGGGTTTGGTAATAGGGGTCTAAATGGTTTGTGTCGGGCTGGGGTTTGGTTGCATTGTGTGTTGTAATGAAATACCGGTAAAAAAAACATTAACTAGGCCTCAGGACATCAAGTGTAAAACATAAAATAGGACGAAATGATTTTAATTTACATTACAAGAAGAAGTGAAACTTTTTTTTTGTAAGATATCGTTCATGCCAATAAGACCCCCACAATGGGTCTTTGATTTCACACTTTACCTCTCCAGGCCTGTGTGTCTCGCTTATAATTGGGCCACTGTTTACAAATATTAATTAACAAAGTCTCGATAGTAGATAACGACTTGACAGGTTTTTGTTTTAAAGTGACAATAATAGTCCGCCTTTGACTGTGGGTAAATGCCATGTCTGATCCTATCAGCGACCTATCTTGGCAGAAATCTACCCTAAGAGTTAAAGTTCATGCTATAGTCAAATTTATTCGGGTTCAAGAATTCTCAAATTGAGTTATGATCTGGTTAATTGACTAATTGTATTACTACTGTGTCATAATTGGGGCCAGCAGGTATGATCTTTGTCATATTCATAATTGTGTTATTAACTTTGCATATCTGAACAAGTATTGGTCCCAATATAAGCATGGTTTGATCTTCAGCATATAACTAATCAGTATAGTCTTATTAACTTCAATTAGTTATATTCGTTTAGTGACCTCACGTATGTGCATTATTCTCCATGTTTATTGTTTATGTTCACAGACTCATCGCCAGACATGATAGAGGCTTATATGGGCATCATGACAACCTGAGTGCATCTTGAGCTATGAAGGCGATTAAAAACATGCGGTTACCGCGGCAACTAAGAACGTGGCTCTTCTTTTTGGCTCTCCTAAATGCTGTCATCGGTAAGTGACTTGTGTGTAGAATTGTTAGAGGTTCTGCTATGAAAACAAATGAAAGTTTGAAAATTTCCTCAGACTCAGTATGGCATGAATATTTATATTTACATACATATATCTGCCCTAAAATCATAGCAGTGTATGATAATAATGTACCGGTAACATAGTTATTATACTGATGTCAATCCAATCATAAACATTTAATTGCATTAATACAAAAAATAAAATAATATTGTTATCTCAAATAATTGTTCCCCTCTGTAATAGAAGCGTCTTTGGAATATAATTTTTGTTGTGTCTGTTAAAATAATCCATATTTCATTTTCAACATAAGCTGAAATATTGATCAATTTATTTAACAGGAATCATTTATTGTTATTGAAGCTATCATATAGCAATAGCTTTCAATACTAAGTGATTCATTTAACTTGTCAGTAAACCTACGTATTCTTGTGTGCTCATATTATAGCTCAAAGTGTGCTCATTCAAAGCATGGATTGAATTTCACCTTTCAAACCGAAATAAAATAGAAAATGGATGAGAAAGCCATTTTCTTTTAATTGTTTCCAGTGACATGACAGTATGTCTTTTAAAATTGCAGATTGTCATCAGCATTTATTTGTCGGTCTAGTAATCGGAAAAAGGGTTTATTGTTGTGTGAAGATGTCATGGCAGAAGATGTATTAAATGATAGGTTGGCTTAGATCAAACGGCGAATTTCACTTTTATTTTTGTTCAAACGCTTGTCAATAAGTATTTTCTATATTGATGTGTTTTTGTCTCAGTCTAGTGGTGCTCTTGGGGTAAAAGTTATCATGTGACATCAGACCATAATATATTAAGCCTTAAATAGGTTGCCATGGCGTAGTGGCTATGGGGTCCCTCTAGTGATCGGGAGGTCACGGATTCGATCCCCACTGTGGGAGCGTTCTTTAGATCTCTCCCATAGACACCAAGTAATGGCTCTAGTTCCAGGAAACGGACTCGAGAGCGTTTTAAATAAGCCTTAGGCTTTCGATGCAATCGAGCTTAAAAAAATAGGTTTAAACTAAATATGTAGCTTAAATCTTGGTACTAATAGTTCAAATAGCCATGTTAATATCAATATACAATCATAAAGATGCAGTTAAGGAATGCTGCCAATTGTGGTTGAATTAATGCAGCCAATTGCGATTAAATTTATAGCTTACTGAGCGCTCAATTCTGGCGACCTTAAGGCACCAGAATCTTTCATTTACTAGAAACAATCGTCTCCATATGACAGACATTGCATGAGAATTGCCTGACTGGACCAAAACTTGGCAGTCAATTGGATATATATTATTACAGCCATAGTTTCCCCGAATAATTGGCTTCGCTGAGCATTTATTGCACATTGCTGCAAGAAAATTGTTTCACTGTTATGCAATGAGGGGAATTTGCCAGATATATGTGTTGTTGGTGGTGTTAAGCTTATTTTAAAATGCACCAACAAGTTGCAGAAAAGTGTAGTTTGTAGTATTGAACGATCTTATAAAGTACATTTCACATTGTATTTAATTTTATTTTGTAACAGGTCAAACCGGCTGTCAGAATTAAAGACACATTTTTCATGTGTGTAGGATTATGTGTTTGTTAACCCATTTATGCTTAGTGTCTAGAAAAAGGCCTTGGCAAACAGCATAGACCCAGATGTGGCGTCTCATCAGGGTCTGCGCTGTTTGCTTAAAGGAATTTCTGTAAGAAATATTCTAAATATAGAAATAAATATACTAGACATCCCTAATTTTGGAAATAAATTGATCCAATTTAGAAGGATGGGAGATTTCACTAGGCATAAATGGGTTAAATAAAAAATGCAATCTCTATGAATTTGACAATCACAGGATTTTGTGTTAAATGAAATCGAAAATTGTGGTGCCCACATTGTCCTGTAAGGCATAAAAAAAAGTTGTCTGTAACCATTAAACCCACCAATGCTATATTTTGTGCGGACTTGTGGTATACCAGGTTGAGTTTCAAACATGTTTGCTTAATTCCATCATATTCACCAAATTAACTTTAAATTAACAAAAAAGGAGGATTTCTGCTTGTCATTACATATTCTTTTTAAAGTGGAGAATCATACAAATAAGTCAATGAGAACCTAATCTACCTCTATCCATGGTGTGTGCAAAAAATGATATTTTGTTTTTGGCCATTGTACTATAAAGTACAATATTGTACTGTGAAATGGAATGTATTCAATAAATCACTATATGGTTAGGTCGCATTAAATGTTCATTAGGAGAACATAGTAAATGTGACATACATTTTTGCATTTTCACCCTAACTCTTTAAACACATTATTTATGGACTATGTCATGATTTCTGTTTGCAATTGCCGCAAGGTACATAATGTAAAAAGACTGTTAACATTGAGTAACGGCCATATAACTTTACAATATTGAAACCTAATATAAAGTATTATTTTTTACAACTTACTCAGTGTACGTTTCTTGTGCACAATGAACAAAGGGCTCCAAGTATGGATCGGGTCAGAGAAGAAATTCGATATGACTTCAACTGTCAAGGAGCAGAGGTTATTTATTTGTCAACCACTGAGCACATTGCCTGTGTGTGTCCTACCATACAATGCCGAGGAAAGTGTGCACACAGACTCCTGTCTCCATACCCTGTACTGGTCTTACCCCAGAGTGAAACCTGTTACCTTACAAAACAGCCAAAATATAAATCATTCCTTAAATAAGAGCACCCGAATATTTGAATCAGGCCAGCCCTACCACACTGTTAAAGGTGCATAGTGTGTATTTAAATGTTTAAATCTGTGAATATCTGCTTCAAGGGTTACACCAAACTTGATGTTAGTGTCTATTAACCCAAATTGAGGTATAAATACACTAAGAAATATTGATAATATAAATTCCAGATTTTCATGCTCATAGAGGCAGGAAGTTTCAAGCCATAAACTCTTTTGTATTCATTATTGTATTTTTTTAATGATTATATCTAGGTTAAAAATTACAGGAATTTTTTATGCATTGTTGAAATAATTTTTAATTGGTGCAAATTAAGTTTAAACTTACAAATTTATTCATATTGGTATAACAATCAACACAATTTTATTTTCAAATTATAAAACTTGATTATTATCAGCATAATGACTAATTATATAGAACTTTTTGTGCTTTCTAAGGATTATTCAATATTTATTGGATATTGATTGTAATTGGTTTCTAAAGAAATAAGAATTGCCTGGCAATCTTTGAAAAAAAAAGTCTGATTTTAGACGTTCCTCTAAACGATAAGTATGATAAATGGTCTGTTATCAGTATTTCTGTGCTTTTTTTCTTTGGGTTCCAATCAATATTAATGATGGCGCTACACATAGAACAGCTTCCACTGTATTAACGAGACCTTTTTGATTACATCTGCTTGCATGGAAACTAGTATAGATTGTGGGTTCCTTTGAAGGAGTAACAGTTGATTGCCATAGGCTCAATGTCCGCTTTAACTTCTGTCGATGTTTTGTAAAGACCTCTGATCAATATGATGGATCGGAACATCAAAATGAGTTGCGCTCTGAGGAAAGGGGGTTTAATGCATGTACTTAAAGTGCCGTCCCAGATTAGCTTGTGCAGTCCGCACAGGCTTATCAGGGACAACACTTTCCGCTCTTATGATATTTTTCGTTTAAAGAAAGTCTCTTCTTAGTAAATCAAGTTGAGGCGAAGAGTGTCGGTCTGATTATCCTGTGCAGACTGCACAGGCTAATATGGGCAACACTTTACGCACATGCATTAAACCCCATTTTCACAGAGCATGGCTCAAATGTGCTTATATACTATAATTGGATGGGGTCAGTCTGTCCATGGCAGTTTAATTACATCGCCAGTGAGTTCCGTGCTTTTATAATGTAGCATTGAATTAGCAGACGTATTACAGTAAAATTGTCTGTTCAGTTGTTTTTCTTCTGTTGTATAAGACGTATTACAATAAAATTGTCTGTTCAGTTATTTTTCTTCCCTTTTATGGTTACTTTTATTCCTTGTTTTGCTAAAAGTACAGTACAGAACTTCCAGTGAGGCACTAATAGCGGTTTCTTTAAAATGTAGACCAATTTTAAAAGAAAACAGTACTCAAAGTTCAGAGCCTATCTCATTAGACTAACTTGAGGTCGTTACAATATTTCACCTTGAGGAAAATGACCATGGACTAAGGATTGTTATTTATGAGAAATTTGTAGTGACATAAAATTGTCATTATGTTAAAGGTGGCTTAGTTCTTGGTCACTATCTTCTTACAATTCCCAGCACATTGTCATTCTGTCCTAGATTTTTATAGGAATTTTCATGAATTCAGGAGATAATAATAAGACGTTTACTTTATGCCTTTATGAATAATAGAGCAACAACAAATTGAATATAATAATGTTAATCCGCTTTGCTGCACCTAAATTCGTAATATTTCATGATTTTTGTTTGCGCCACAGTCTATTTTGCACTGCATCCAATTAAAAAAATCTGATTTGATGTTTTTGTGTTCATTTTGGTAAATATTTCAAAAAGTTTACATCAGATCATCATAAAACTTGGTGATATTGTTTGTGGGCATAATATCTCGACAAAGTTTGATAACCAGCTAGATCGCATGAAGAACTCCCTAATTGTGGCATTGAGTTTGAGGCTTGTCAGGTCAAGGTTAAGGTCACTGTTACTAAGAGTATAAAAATGGTTTCCTATCAATTCAGATGCGGGTATATGCACATTTTGTTTGCAGAAAACTTTAATTAAGATCAAGCTTGGAATTGCATGTAGGGTTGGTCAGGTCAAGGTCACTGTTACTAAAAGTTGTAAACGGTTTCCACTCAATAACTTTTGTTTGGAACATGGTATTACATGTAAATCTTGTGCGTAGGTAGCTTACCTGCAGACCTAGCTTGGGTTTGCATTTTGGGCAGTCAGGTTAAGGACAAGGTGACATAGGTAAAAAATATAAAAACTGTTTCTGCTTGATAACTTGAGTTTGGATGGAGGTATTGCACTGAAATGTTGTGCAAAGGTTGCTTTTACTTAGACCTAGCTTAGGATCGCATAGGGGCCAGTCCTATAAAGGTCAAGGTCACTGTTGCTAAAAATATATAAAATGTTTCTGTTCAATAACTTGAGCTTGGATGGCGGTATTATGCTAAAATTGTGTGTATTCTTCGTTAAATTTACATGCATGACATTGCCGTGTTTCCATTATTTTCTGTGACATCATTTCAAATAAATACAAAAGTCATCCTTCACAGATCGATTGTATGCATACCTTTAAACGGGCATATTTCGTGACAAATCGGCACTCTTGATTTCTTTGCGCTCGCTTGCTGAAAACTTTGGGGGCCAAATTTCGTCCAACAACTGATCTGTTTGTTGTGGCCTAATTTCGAAATTGGAATATTAAATCATAAAAGATTGTAAGATTATAAACAAAAAAACAAACAAATCAATCTGAATATGTTTTTACACCTTTAACTTGTTAAAAGATAATATACTGTATATACTTAGTACAAACATTTTATGCATTCCTGATAGCAGTTTTTTTCTGTGTTTTTTTAAGATAAACTTGCACAGAAGATAGATCAGAAATTGTTGATTGTTGAGTGGTAAGTGTTCCAAAGTGTTTCTTCTTCTGGAATGGCATTCCAGGCAGTTGAAGTATGGCAAGTAATTTGAGGAAGGTGTTGGCCAATTAGCCCTTGCCAAGTTCAGTGTTTAAGCCAGTTTACCTGTCCTTACCCTGCAGAAACCATGCCCAGTTAGCTCTTAACTGGCCTTTAATCTATTTTATGGGTACTAATATCATAGTTACTGTAAGAACAACAAATAAGGAAAGTTGTTACTATAAACGCTGTATATTATTTTGATGTGTTGGTGCGCAAAACCTCCCCAGGAGAAAATGAGAACTTTGAAAACAATGGTCTGTTTTGTGTTGACCTGGTGTGCCATGGTCTCACATGGTATGCAATGTCTGGCTATGCTCATTTGTTCAATGGTCTACCATGTTCATGACCATGGTTTTTCATGGTATTTGATGGGTGACCGTGATAAAACTGGAATGGGGCCATAACAATTATCTAAAATATAATACCATGGTGACCATGGTTGACATGTTGCCTGGGTTAAAGCAAACAAACAAATAGAAGGTTTCTGTGGAGTAGTGGATATGGTGTCCGCCTAGCGACCGGGAGTTAATGGATTCGATCCCTTCTGTGGGATTGTTCTTTAGATTTCCCTAAAAGAAACCAAGTACTGGTGTTTAGTCCCTGCCGGGAATGGACTCGAGAGCGTTCCAAAAAGCCATAGGCTTTTGATGTTATCGAGCTTAAAAAAATAGGTTTAAACTTAACCAAGTAACAAATATAATATATAAACGCGTACAGTGCATATAATTGAAAGAAAACAATTGTAAAATTATTTATTATCTGAGCCATGAAATAATTAATGGTTACTTTGAAAGCATCTTTATCTTTGTAGATATTTCAATAAAGTTTTGTGTGATAAGCACAATCTATTATATATGATATTGATATCATACTGTCAGTTTTAATTTGCTTGGAAGAAATATGAGAAGCAAACAGTGTGAATGATGCATGATGGGCTTGCATGTAATGCCAAAATATATCAAAAGCCGGCACGTATTGTGCTATATAACTAATCTAAGAGTGTCTTTCAGTCTAGGTACAGAATTGTCTGATAAAGTACAGAACACTGCTTGTTAGCTGTATTGGCAACTTGTCTGGTTATGTCTGACATTCATTGCATGATGGTGTATCAGGGTTGTTTGGCAGATACCTGCAGTCCTCATCTTGCTGGCTGGGGTAATCTGCTAAATGAATGGCGTAACATCAAAGGCCCGCAATCAAGGTGGAAGCATGGTAGAAATTGAGCATGTCATGTTGATATAATAAAGCACCTCATCTCATTTCACAGTATTGACAATGCAAATGATTCATGGCTTTATGATCGGGCGTATGCCATTGTCAATCTGTGTCTATGGAAGTGTTTTATTTTTGGAAATAATAAAAATATGTTTTAAGCCAATCAGTGCTACCTGTTTTTGTTGGTGAACATCTTGTTGCTATAATGAAAAAATTATAAATTTGTCATTTATTAGAGCGGGGTTTTTAGTAATCTCCTGAAAAGGTCTGAAAATGAATACTTGATATGAATAACGAAAAATAAAGTAAATTATATTTTGAATTTGGAATTTGGATTGGGGCCATTGGTTTTTGGGCCATACAATTGGACCTTGTTGTACGAGCAAAATTTTTTACTAAGACGCTTCAGTAGAACCTTAAGTTACAGACTTAAATTGCAGTTTTAATGATGGCTTTTTATTGTGGCTTTAAAAAAACGGAAACATGGTATCAAGTTTTCTGCAATAGCCGGCCTTTCCGCAAGATCGCAGATAAATCAGCGAAAGTTACAGGAAGTCTTGTAAGTGCTTTGATTGCCCTTCTTTCCTGAGTTGTACGGCTGCTGAATTATCAAGACATCCTCGATTTCTGTGAACCCGTGTAGTTTCAATGACTTCCTTTTTTTTCAGATTTTTCTTTCATATCTGACAAAAATTATTTAGGTATTTGTAAATGGTGATACAAATTCATATGTTTGGATTGTTGGCTTAGAAATTAACCCCCAACAGCTGTTATATTAATAATGGTGGTAATTTTCACTGGGTGTTTCATAATCTTTTGTGTTAATTTATTGCCCATTTGTAAAATTGATTTATTTTATTTTTGTCTAGTTCGCAATTCCCAGGTATTTTATTTCAGCTTATGTCAGGCCTGAATGTTGGAATATATTTATTATGTGGTGAACGCCTTTCTTTGTAGACTTCAAGGCTTTCGTTTCTGGTTCTTACTGACGTAGCCTCTATTATAAGAAATGGTTGCATGCAAGTGCACAGTTTTAGATATTCATAAATGAGAGACTGATACCTACATCCCAGCTTTGTATGTACATATGATAGCATAATAGGAGTATCTCTGTATAATAGAATATTTAATTACCTTTTAATAGATGAATATCTTTTAATCACATAAGAGTCTGGGCTTTGAAAAATCATGATGATTAAGCATCCACCATTTTGAGAAAATGTAGGCGTGGGGTTTACCTGTCACCTAAGTCTGAATCTTTTGTTAGATTTTAAATGGGATATTTTTGCGAGTAATTGTCCGTAAAATATATATTAGCATAAAAGTATGTATTTTAAATATGGTTGATGACAGTCGTCACATTTAATGAATCTCTTTCTCACATTTCGTTCTTTGGCTTTATCATTATTAAAGTGATGTTTATATTCATAAGCTGTAAAAAATACATGGCCTGTTTTTATGTGTCATTAGTGGGCAAACTCTTTGGTAACAGCTTGAACATTGGAATAAATGTTTTTTTAAAGTTGATTTCTTGGTTCTATTTATATTTTTTGTCTGTAAACTGGTGAATCTGTCTTCCTTAAAGTAAAATAAACAAAAGTCTCATCTGCATTTATTTTGCATACTTGTCAGTAAATGGAAATAGCTGATTTATAAAGCCAGTAATTATATTTATGTCCACTATTCTTAGGCAAAAACTCAGGGTCAAAACTATAGAGTGCTGATTTAATTGGGAAAATAAATAAAAAATGACAACAATATTAGATTCTAATTTGAAATTATTGGAATTGTGTTCCCTTAGTGCATCAATTCTGGAGATTATTTTCCCATTCCTTAATATACATGGCTAAATAATATATTGAAGAATGGAAGATTGATTTCTAGGACAGGAGGTATTCAGATACGAACATGCAATAACTCTAGATATGGAGCCCAAGCTTGGCCTTGAACTGGCAAACTTCATGACTTATGAATAATCAGGTAGCTTGGAAAGAAAATATTAACCAAAAAGCTTTTTTTATCCCCCGCCAGAGGCGGAGGGATATTGTTTTGGCATTGTCCGTCCGTTCAGCTCTCCGTCCGTCCGGCACTTTTGTGTCCGGAGCCATATCTTGGAAGTGCTTCGGCGGATTTTATTGAAACTTGGTATGAGTATAAATATAGATAAGAC
Source organism: Dreissena rostriformis (assembly GCA_007657795.1). NCBI lineage: Eukaryota > Metazoa > Mollusca > Bivalvia > Myida > Dreissenidae > Dreissena > Dreissena rostriformis. Next base: position 15,609 of record VMBQ01001954.1, read on the forward strand.
AATGATGCACGCCAAATGGCATTGTACACCATCTGTTAATAACGGAGTTATGGCCCTTTGTATCTTGAAAAAATGCTTTTTACTATAGGCACTTTTGTGTCCGGAGCCATATCTTGGAAGTGCTTTGGCGGATTTCATTGAAACTTGGTATGAGTATATATATGGATAAGACGATGATGCACGCCAAATGGCATTGTACACCATCTGTTAATAACGGAGTTATGGCCCTTTGTATCTTGAAAAAATGCTTTTTACTATAGGCACTTTTGTGTCCAGCCATATCTTGGAAGTGCTTTGGCGGATTTCATTGAAACTTGTTATGAGTATATATATGGATAAGAGGATGATGCACACCAAATGGCATTGTACACCATCTGTTAATAACGGAGTAATGGCCCTTTTTATTGTAGTATGTTTATCCGTCCGATTTGCACCCATCCTTAAACAAAATATATGTTGCGGGGGATATTAATTCTATGAATTTGCTTGTTGGTTATAGAGTATTTCTTTGAAGACTAAATTGTACAGCAGCCCATGATAAATCTGCCTCTTTGCATTAAATATTTTACTATAAATATTGAATGCATTGAAATAAGTTTGCATGTCACAGTGACTTTGCTTTTTTTTTTGCAACAGCAGCCTATGTTGCATACCAAGACGCTAATGAAATTATTACAAATGTATATGCATCATATTGTTGAGGTATTTAAGAAATGAAATCAGTCATTGTCTAGCTTTCCTAATGCAAATTTGAAGTGATGAGATGATTTCCTATAAAATTCAATACAATTGAATAATGCAATTTCACCAAAAATGAGGTAGTTATTTTCTTCAAGAATGTCAAAACTGAAATTTGATTCAAAGCAGTAATTTTTTTGCGGGAGGAATTGATATTTGCATTATTTGAAATAGTAAAGACATATCATTCACAACATGATGATTGTGCAGTTTATTGCGCATATAATGTATTATGTAAAGGCAAATTGGTTCTTTAGAAATCTTAATCGTTTTGTTGAAATACTTCAATTTCACTGGCATAATTATTAAATTATATAATAGGTTATATCATGGTTAAAGCGGGAATCGTTCATAAATTATTGTAAGCAGTTTACGACTAAGTTTTCTAGTAGAGCAAGTAAAATCGTCAATTGCTCAATTAACTCATGCAAGGGGTCAAAGAGCGAAGGCATGTAATGAGGTGTAAACGTTAATTATTTAAACTTTTCAAATCATGTCAGAATGCACATTACGTCTCACAAAGGTTTTGCATTTATTTTGTCAGCGTGGGCCTAGTTAATTGTTACGTGTGATATACTTTCTATTAAAGCATTCATGTGGTTGTCACCAGGATGTCTGCAAGTATTCGAGTTTCTGATGGTTATTGTATTTCAATCTTTGCAAAAAGCAATAATAACAAAACATGTAATCAATGCTAAAGAGTGCATTTTTCCCATTAGGCCACGACTTTTATATTTCTTGGTTTACAAAACCGCAGACCCTAATTTTTGGAAAATGGGAAAAAAAATAAAATCGCAAAATCGTCTTTTTTATATATATTTTATTCCCGACCGCTCTGAAAAAGGAGCGAACGAGAAAAAAACCCAATTTAAGACCCAAAAAACTAGCAGATCGGCCGAAAATGGCTGCAATTTTACTATTGCTTAATCAATAATCCGGGTCACTGGAAAGCTTAACTCTGTATACAACAATAGGAAGCGTCATTATGACACGGAGCATGGGTTGCATAGCGCTATATTTTCTGACAAGTTTGTAATTTTCTAGCAACAAACTAACAATTCTCATGCATTTCATGTAAAACATGCGAAAATAAGAAATCATGTAATTCTTCCTCGGGGAAAGCCTGGGCTTTAAATTTGAATGATGATAAAAACGTGTAATGCTTTGTTTTAAAGTGAAAACTTTTTAAGTAAATTACGTTGCATCTTAAAGGCTACAGTCGTTGAGATATGTCAGAATTATAATGGTCAAGTGGGGTTATTGTTTGTCGCACTACACAGGCGTGAATGTGTATAATGGAGGCGCTAAAAATCTAGAACAAACTGGATAACAACCAGAAGTCCCTATTCACACCTACCGTTACCCGGCTACCCGCGAAAAAAAATCTTTGACACCTACCTTTACCAGCTATCAGTATATAACATGACACATCTCAACGACTGTAGCATTTCATGCATAATACTGTCAAACTATTTAGT